>CANUEX010034981.1:0-69559 GCA_948099535.1 Jatropha multifida
TTTTTTTTTTTTCATTTATTTATTTATTTATTAATTTATTTAATTATTGTTTTATTATTATTTATTTTAATTAAATGATTTTGGTTCGATTTGAATTGATTTGGTCGAATCCAATGATTTAGCCTATTTTCATTTGATTTAAGGGTTTTTCGACTGAGTTAGACTATTTAAATTCGGTTTTCGATTCGATTCGCGGCATAAAATATTATTTTTGGCCAATTCTCATTGGTGAAAATTTACAATTAAATTTTAAATACAAATTCTTTTAAAAATAAATTAATGGGTTATCTCAATTATCAATTTAACCAACTTTCTTTCTTGTCGTGACATTTTTACCCTTAGCTTTTTTCATTTAGTTAATTTCTTTTTGCTTTTTTCCCTTTTTTTCTCCTCCTATCTTCCTACTTCTTGAGTTTACATCAACAACTATTTTTACAAATAATTTCCTCAAAATAAAATTCAATGACTCATTAAATTTCAGTTAAAATATTTTGACTATAGTATATTAAAAGTTTTATTTTCTGTTTTATTTCTTTAGATAGATTTATTATTCACAAATACAATTTTTTAAAAATTATTATAATAAATTAAATATATTTCATTCTAGTTTAAAATAACATATTTGATTCAAGATAATGATTTCCTATAAGAAATACAAATAAAAACTATTCTATTAATTTGCAAATAAAAAGAGTTAAAACATAAAATCAATCTACAATTAAAAATACATACAGCACTAAATGTAGTGATTATAGTATCAATTCATACAATATATTATACTTAATTTTCTTTTAAATCAAACAGATTTAGGATATAAGAGAAAAAAATATTAAGAAAATTAAAATATTTAATTATAAACAGACCATATATTTATCACAAGGAGATATAAAGCTCTTACTAAATTAAAATAATAGTAGTTACAAATTATTCAGTAATAAAAAAGAAAATAAAAAATTATTATTAAAAATAAAACTCTTTCAAAACTCACTTAAAAAAATGTTTCAATGTATATAGATAAATAAATATATTCATAACGATTATATATATATTTAAATTAAAATTTTTAACTGTTTATCATCTCAAATTTAATTATATAAATTTTATTTAAAAATTTACTTTTAAAAAAATATATCCAATCAAATCTTGCAAACATAAAAAATAGTAATGAAAACAATATACTTTTTCTTCTTTTTTTTAAATTAACAATAATTTAAAATAATATTATAAGAAATTATAAATTAAACATCCTATTTATTATTAATCAGATTTTTTTAAAAAAAATTGTCTATACCTGCGGCATCGCACGGAAAAATTAGCTTGTCCCGACAAAAACACAATCTAAATTTCCAAATAATGGTGATGGTGTTGTGATATTTTCCATTATAATGCTTGAGGTGATAGATAAGTTACCTTTTAATAGTTCATGATGTTTGCTTCCCTACAGCTCTTTGGTTTAAAGAAGGTGAAATATGTCGTGGACACCGATTTTAGCTTATTGGTTACAAAGTGATTTTCAACGTACACTCACTTAAAGAGATGTTTCTTTTTTTTTTTTGAAGATATTTTCTCCAAGCACTTGTATTTTAGATTGGACATTGTTTATTTTCCAATGTAGAAGATTTGTCATCTTTCTTCTGATTTCAACATTTTGAACTGTGAGGCAAAAACATAAAAGAAAATGGAAAGTATGAAACTTAGGCTACATTTGGTTTGATATAATGCAATATAATATAATCAAATATGTAATGAAATGAAAAACGTAATGGAGTAGAATGTAATTAAGATTCCATTACAATATTTAGTAATATAATTGAAAAAATTTATGGAATGTAATCACCATTCAATTTTTATATTTATTTGTAAATATGTAATATAATTAGTATACAGCCACCATCAATCACACTATTGCCACCGCCACCGCCATATTATTATCAATAAAAAATAAATATTTGAATCAAAAGTTATTCATTATTTCAAGCTATTAAAGACTATTTAGACTATAAACTAGAAAATTAAAAAAAAATAAAAATGTAATGTAATAAAATAAAAGTTAAAGTCATTGAAAATTAATTTTTTTTACGCAATTTTATATGTTTGCATTGAGTAAATTAAATTACAATATAGAATCACTGTATTTTGATCTTTTTAGTGATTTTTCACGCAATCTTTATATTCTTACAATAATACAAGAGAATAATTAATAATGATATAGTAGTGATGGTGGTAGTGGTTATGATGGTGGTAATGATAATAGAGTGGTGGTTGAGGCGATGGTGGTGGTTACGGTGATTGCAATAGTAGTGGTAGTGGAATGGTGGTGGTAATGATGATGGTGGTAGCAGAGCGGTGATGGAGGAGTGGTGGTGACAATGGAGTGGTGGTTGTAAGAGTGATTGCAGTGGTAGTGGTGACAGGGTGGTGGTAATGGTGATTGGGGTGGCGGTGATGGTGATTACGGCAGTAGTGGTGTAGTGGTGATTGCAGTAGTGGTGGTAGTGGAGTGGTGGTGGTCACTGTGGTGGTGGCAGTAGAGTGGTGGTTGCAGTGATGGTGGTAGTGTTGTGGTGATGGCAATGGTGGTGGTGGTGGTAGAACGGTAGTTGTGGTGATGATTACAGTGCTGATGGCAGTGTAGTGGTGGTTAAGAATGGATATGGACTTTGACGAATGGACTTAGATTTTTTTTTTATTTGATGAATATTACATCAATTTAAGTAATGAAGATTACATATGTAATCTCAATTACATAACAAGGTTAAACAAAGTCTAACTAAACAATGTAATGAATCATGTAATGTAATCTCTATTTCGTTACATGGTTAATTACAACATACCAAACATACCCTTAGAGTTTTCCATTCAATTAAAGGAGGTTAGGATGGTCATTTCAAGGCATTTGCCATGATGACACGGATTAAATATCAATTCAACTAAGCTTACAACTAAGTAAAAGTGGGTCCCACTTAGTCTTATTATATTTTTTCAATTGTCCAGTTCATTAGGAAATACAAAATTAAAAAAATTAAAAAGTCAAAACACTCAATTGACAATATTTTCTGTTCAGACACTAAAATAGAAAAAAATCATAAATTTAGACACCAAAATATATTTAACCCAAAATAATTTAAAAAGAACAAATAAGAACTAACATAAAAATAGAATAGAAGGAAAGTGAGAAGTGAGTTAGGTGCGTGCATTTTGGCCCAACTCTATAATTAGAGAGTTTTGTCTTTTAGCTTTATGGTATTTTTTATTTTTTTACCCTCAATTAAAGGAAAAAGGGCATGATTTTGGACAAAAGGACAATTTAATGAGATGAAATAAAATTTTAGAAACTAAATACCTAATATATAAAAATACGGGGATGAGTTGAATAATTTTGTAAAATCTTAGGGATAAACAAAATTTTTCCCCCTTTAGAAATTAACTAACAGTATAATATTATTCGAATTTTTTCTAAAATAAATTTAACTCAAAATCTTATGAAATTGGAGGTGACATTTCTCTAATTATTGCTATCTTTTTTGGGTTGACTATTGCGTTTCAATATCAAATATACGCAGCAAAATAATATAATTGTAACAAATAATTATACCAACAGGGATCCATTCAAACGAATAAAATAATAAAATTTATTTAGAAAAATACATTTTTTGTAGATTCTTCGAAACTTCGATCTATGCGGTTAGGTTGTCGCAAATCACAAGCCGTCCAAATGTTCGACCTCTAGTAGCATCCAAATGAATGGACAATCAAAAAACTCTAAAACTATTTTAGAGGGTTGACAGGTTAGAACATATAATGGTGCTAGCTATCGTAGGCTCTCTGTTTTATTTTGTGGCTATAAGCAACAACTCTTATCAAGTTATACTGTTTCTTAAATCTTATATATGAAAACTCTAGGTCATAAATAAATAAATTATAGTTATTTATTTAAACCTTTTAAATAAATAATACATAACTAAAATATATATGTGTCTATTTATTTATTTAAACAATATAAATAAATAAATAAATCATAATACATATATTAATAAGATTTTTAATTTAATCAATTATATTTATTTATTTAACTATTTAAATAAATAGATCATAATTAAAATATTAGATTTATTTATCTTTATAAATTTTAGATATAAATCAATTAAATCAATACTTAATAATCTAGGTAAAATTATAATCAAATATAAATTATAATTTTATCCTTAACTTCACAAAACTTATTTGTAATCAAGTCATACTGATTTATTTTCTCGTTTTCATTTTCTCATATCCATTCTTATGTGTGTGTGATCTTCTAGGTTCCAAATATGTTGGCAATAAATATAAATTAAATTAATTAATTAATATTTGAGGGTCAAGTACATTGTCTAGCAATATGTCAAGACTACCTAAATATCTAGAAAGTCAAAAGGGTTTGACTTAACATTTCGGTGCATGATTTATCAGTGTAATTAATATCCCTTCATCATTAATATTCTGATTTAGTAAGTAGGCATGAAGTGTGTTTGCTTTACTAAATCATGTTAGTTCTCTTAATCTTAGCCATTAATCAGTTGAATGAAATTCCAAATCTCATTTGCTAATTTCATTCTACCTTGCATAAGGATTTCTTAATCAATACTAGTAGAGAACAATTATAACATTTTCTCTAATTTACTTAGGGTGATAAATCCTCTCTTAATTACACAAGTATCTCCATACAATTCCTACTATGTCCAATTAATCATTGCTTATTATTCATGCAATGAATGTGAATAGAGAATCAAAACATAATCATCCCTATATAAGATAACTTAATAATTTCAAGTCAAAGGATCATTTATATAACCATCACTTGAGTATTCCATAGACACAGGTACCTCTCCATATGAAATTCTCATGCAGGTCAATTCAGTGGACTTGTTTTAATAACAAGTACCTACATATTAGTTTTAGATATTACATATATCTCAGCTTATGAAAACAACTGCTTTCGCAATGAAAGAACGTAATATGTATCGGTCTCAATAGCTCTAATCATTGTCCAATAATGAGGAGAACATCGACAAAAAATATTTAGAGACATTGCTTTAATGCAAATATAAAACTCATAATTATAACCATATTATAATTATTTTACAAAGTAGTATTGTCTCATGGACTTTATCTTTTACCAAAATTCATTCAATAGAATATAAAAGATAAATAAATGTCTTTTATTAATAATAAAATATTTATTACATGAAATATTATATCCAAAATATAATCAATTAAATTGGCTATAGGGAATATAACTAACATTGACTTCAATCCCTCTCTGAGATATCATGAAGCCTCGAAATTTACATGTAAATACACCAAAAACACATGTTTCTGGGTTAAGCTTAATATTTTATGTTGTAAGTACGTGAAATGTTTACTCCATGTCTCTAGTGTGTTCCTCTACTTGCCTGCTTTTTACTATCATTTCATCTACGTAAACCTTCATCGTCTTGCCAATTTGGTCTTTAAACATTGTATTTTATCAACCGCTGATATGTCGCCCCAACATTTTTTAGCTCCAAGGGCATAACTTCATAGCAATATATCCCTGGTTCGTGATAAAAGGTCATCTTCTCCTTGTCTAACTAATTCATTCTTATCTGGTGGTAGCCTACTGCAGGATCTATAAAGTTGTATCTCTCAGACCAAACTATAGAGTCCACTAACTGCTCTATATTCGGTAACGAGTAAGGATCCTTAGGATAGGCCTTTTTGAATGTTAAGATATGTGAAATCCACACAAAGACGCCATTTGCAGCTTGGCTTTAGTACTAAGACTACGTCGGCCAGCCATTTGGGATGATGTACTTCTCTAATGAAGCCTACATTTATGAGTTTATCTATTTCTGTAGCCATCACTTTCTGGTATGTTGGCACATGGTTTCTTCTCTTCTGCTTTACTGGATTCGTGCTCGAGTTTATGTTGAGCTTATGATTAATAGTGTCTGGGTTGATACCTTTGAGATTTGATGCCATCCAAGCAAACCTCTATTTATTCATCTCCAACACATCTTCTATAGAGAAAAGCACCTCCGCTCTGAGGTCCACACCTGTTCTCAGCATTTTGCTATCTTCTATCATGAGGTAATGTAGTTCTCCTTCAGGCTCTAGGTTTAGCTCAATTATATCTCGGGATATGTCGAATGGTTCAGCCATCTGTTCTTCTTGCTTCCCCCCTCCTCTGGCACTAGCTTTGTGTCATTTGAAGAGGCAATGTGAGCTATAAACCTTTCAGCACTACCATATATGCTTCTCTAGTGGCCTTTTGATTTCCTCTAACTATCACAATATTATCTAATTTAGAATAAAATTTAATCACTAAGAACCTGATTGATGTGTAGGCACCTAGACTGTAAAGCAGGGGTCTTCCTAATATGACATTGTAGGGGAATGAGATATCCATCACCATGAACTCTGTCTATTCTGTTCGGGTATATTCTCCATCTCTAAGCTCCAATGCTATATCAATACTACCCTTTACAGACACCTGTCTCCTGGCTAGGCCCATTAGGGGCGTTCACACCAGCTTTGGCTTTATAATGTCGAGCTTGAGAGCTTTAAAGACATATAGAGTTATTAGATTGATTGATTTACCGTCATCCACAAGCATTCTTCAAACTTTATAGTTCTCCATCATGCATTCGACAACCAGAGTGTCCAAATGTGGGAAATGCACATGCTCGGCATCCTCCTCCGAGATGGTGATGGGTTTATGTAGGGACTTAGCCACCTTTCTTGTATACACTAAGTATATTTCTCAAGTGCAAATTTTTCTTATTGAGCTATTGTCTCCTTCTGCTGCACCACCAAAAATCATATTAATAGTTCCAATGGGTTCCCATGTCTTACTAATTGTGTCCCTACTCTTTTGGATGTTTTCACATTTGGTTCAGAGACATTCTCTAGGTTTTCATCTTTCTTAATAAATCTTTTTAGTACTCCTCTCTAAATCTGGCGTTTGATGTCCTCCTTTAGTTGCCAATAGTGTTTTGTATCATTGCCTACATCTTTGTGGAACTCACAGTATTTACTTTTTTCTCTTTAAGCTGCAGATTCTTCTCTCAATTTCCTTGGGTAATTGAAGTGAATCTTATCTTGATTGTCTTTTAGCTAGCATAGGATGTCATTTTGGCTTTTGGCTAAAGGAGTAAAGTCTTCCTTCTTAGTGACCAAGCTGCTACCTTGGGTGTAAGTTATTCAAGCACAACAACTCGGTCATGGTCTACTTGGCTTGCTAACTCTCACGAGAGAGTACCTTTAAGATTTCTCTAGCCTTCTTCGAGATTCGATTTCTTTATTCTGCACCTATTGTGCTTTTCATGCCTTGTCAAGCTGAGCAAAACTACTGGCTCGTGCCATTAACTCTGTAAAAGAATAAGGTTTGTCAATATTCAGGGAATCGAAAAGTTCTCCGTACTTACTATTTTTAGCCATTGCACTGATGGCCACTTTAGTGTTGAGGTCCTCTATTTGCGTGGCTATCTTATGAAATTTAGTAATATAGTCTCTAAGCAAATCATCATCTGTTCTTTTCAGGTCTATCAAGTCTGATGATATCTTTTTTCTTAGGATACATGTAATGAATTGAGCTTTAAATCAAGTGGTGAGCTGTACAAAGCTATTTACAGAACCTGTTCTGAGCATCCGGAACCATTCTTATGTAGGCCCCTTTAAAGTGATGGGGAAAACTCAACATAGTAGTGTGTCTACAGTAGTCTGGGTATGCATTATTATTCCAAAGTTCGCCAGATGGCTTCAAGGATCAGTTGTTCCGTCATAAGTTTCGAATATTGACATCTTGAATTTATATGGGAAATTCACCGACATGGTCCTTGGAATTGTTCCTCAATCCAAGTCGATGTGATCTCCCCCACCCGGTAAAAATCTTTTAGGACCTGCAATGTTTTGCTCAGAATTCTTACTCATCATTATAGCACATGTGTCTAGGTAAATGGGTCGACTGCACCTATGTGTGTATTCTATTTTGTGTATTCGTATGCCAAAAGGAATCTCCATCCTCTATTCCATCACCCATAGTCCTATTTGTTGTGTCCCCATCTGTGGTGATGTTAATGTGATATCCACTTCCAAGATGTTCTTGGGACAAAGGATTCTCGGGTTTTGCTATTATCCTTTCTAGCATGGCCATGAAATTGTTATAAGCTTGTGTAAGTAACGCAAGAGCTTGAGGATCCATGGATGACATATCGGGGGTGGGGGGTGGGGATTGTCTTCTCCAGAGAGCTTCCTGCTCTTTTAGCTTCTCCTTGCCCGGTAGTGAGTGTCTTTGGAAAGATATGTGTCTTATCAGATTGTATTAGAAAATTGGTGAGCTATAAAATTGTTCATCTTAGTGACTATCGATCCGTGCTCACCGCACTAATTTAATAGTCTCTAAATAATATGATACTTATACTGTAAGTTTGATCTCTAGTAGTGATGTTCATTAACCTTTTTTCTGTGAAAAGGTATGTGTTTTATCTATAGGGATAGGATAAAGTTGGTTATGAAGAAAGAAATATCTGGGAGCATTATCTCATAATATTTGGCCAACATCTGTGATCCCTCTTTTTGAGGTGAGCTTTTTGTCACACCTTACCCCACTATAAAACATGACATGTCATCCATAATATGTTTATCAAGCATTTAGTCTACATAAAATTCAATAAATATACTACAAGAGACTTAACTTCCCATTTACAAGTTACACAAGTTGTGTAATTTCAAAATTATTCCAAACATTTTAGATATCATAAAACCCACACTTGATAAAATCTTAGGCTTAATAAATTGCCTTTATATGAAAAATAAAAATATTCTACTATTCAAAATATTTTAACTAAAAATTTATTATACATTACACACTTACAAATTCAAATACATTGGTGAAACCATTATCTATAAGCTTAGTAGAAAGAAGATCACATCATGAATTGTTCCTTTCGAGTCGTTATTAAGATAAAAAATTAGTTTCAAAGGTAATTAAACCATTTGATTGCTTTATAATGTATATTAGTAATTGTAAATTTATATAACTTTTAACCGCATTAGTCTGCTAAATATATATATTGATGACCAATCTCTCTTTTATATATCATACAAAAATTCTAATAAGGTTGTTATAAGGCAATAGCTACTTTAGTATCTCACCTTTCAAATGTTGCAGAAGGGATTTAGCACTTTACAGGCTCAATCTTTTACTTAATTCTTTCATTCTTCCTGCAATAGTATAAAAAATAATTATCGCTAAGCATAAGATTTAGTAGTGCACTATATAAATTATGCAATGTACGTATTGCATTACCATTAGACATTTAAATTATTAAAGTATGAAAAATAATTTCTATATTACCTCTTTCAAGGTCAATGCTTATCATTTACTTATTGAAAGCAAATCAATTAGGTAGAAATGATAAATAGACATATCAATTAAATCATGTTCATTTGCTTACTAAAAACAAATCAATTTAATGGAGATATTATGGCACATCCATGAAATCATTAATCAATAGTTTTGTCTTTACAGCTTATGCAAACTCAATCTGAAGAGTCATCAGTGTCTTATGAACTTATCAAAATAAATCTATCTCAATCTCAATTTGTGATGTGAATATCAACAGAAGAGGGAACAATCTCAACCTAATCTAGGAGGGAACAATAATTTGCAATATCTTTTATTGTCATATCCATATCAATCACAATATCAACTTTAACAAATAAAGTGATATCAATTCCATTTTATGTAAATAGTTGATAAAGAAATCAAATTTTCTCTTATTGAAACTTATAACATAAAAGCTTAGCTTATTTCTTGTACCTTTATACATTTTGTAAAACATTTCCTTAAAACTATTTTACGTATCACCTAAACAACATAAGTTATAGATATTGCACTAAGCTCCTTTACTTATTGACTTCTCTTTTCAATCCTCTCCTCTTAGAAGTTGTAGCATGAAATTAGTAAGTTAAGTATTGGGATGCAAATTAAGTATTAGAATGTAGTATTCATATGTATCCTTCAATTTCACTATGCTTAATCAAGTATCATATGACCTTATTTTGGGCATGAATTAGTTCATTTTCAACACTAAATCACATTCTAGAAAAATAAAAATAAAAACTAAAATAATGGAACTTAATAATATATTTAAAGCATATTCAACTCTTTATAAATTATTGGAATACAAGACTTCTATCATGAGCAGTTTATCTTCAGTTGGCTATATCTTTAGTTCCTTCAATCCATTTGTCTTGAAATTTTAACATTATCCTCCTTATATTTCAAGCTACTTTCATATAAATTTCATGAATTTTGGAGCTCATTTGCATAGTCAAATAGCCTAATAACAATACCTGATTTTTAGCTAAATTCCTTACTAAGCAACCTATATATAATTAGCTATAACTCCATTTCTCTTCATCCATTGCATTGGTTCTTTTACGAAAACTTTTCCAACATTTTAATATACTTCTCCATGAAAATTTCATGAATTTTGAATTTGTTTACCTATTTAACTAAGTCAATCTTAGTAGCTAAATTTCAAGGTAGCTTCAAAAGTAATAAGCTTAATAATACCTTACTTCCTTAAGCATCCCTAACATATCTCTACCATTAATTTATGCATATCGACTCTTCTAACATCTAATTAATATAATAACCTTTCATTTACCAAAATACCTAATCCATAGAATATCAACCAAATGGTTAACATTAACTAATTTGGTCAATTATGTAAACTTGATATCAAATTCATGTTTAAGCATCCTTAATCACTTTAAAAGAACTTATAATCACATTATCTCCACTGAGTCATAAATAATAAGGAAGGACCTCATATTGTAATTCATGGAAATCGAAAATAAAACAACGGAAAAGAAAGAGGAAGAGAAAATAACTAACATTTTCTTAAGAATTCTTGAAAATTCTTAAGTTGTCATGCATCTTTAGCTTGTAGTTATGAGTTTTCTCTCTCTTTTCATGGAGATTTGACTATGGATAGAAAATATGAGCAAGGGGTGTCTTATAACTCATCACAAATATGTGGCAATCAAAACCTTTCATGGTAACTCCTCCAATATCCTTTAGTTGTCCTTTTGCACCTTAATTCTTCCTTTGTTTCTCTTTTCATACAATAACACCTAATTTTTTTTTATTACTTTAATTTAGTTCCAATTAGTTTCAAACCAAGTTTATTTTATAATCTCAACACCGTTTAAGTAATATCATACTAAAATTACTGATTTTCGAGATTTTTGAGTAAATCATGCTTTACCGAGAAATTATTATTCTTTAACTCATTTTCAATTCCCTTTTATCTTTCAAATTGATTCATAACTACTTCAATTTCTATTTAATTAATATTATTACCTCTAATTCAAATGTTTATCGTTATTTCAAATTTCTAGATTGCTCAAATAATCGAAATCACTAAATAAGCTAAAATATAGAGAACTACCAATTTGAGGATTTTACACAATTAAACCCCAATCAAATGTCTTAGATGATTAATTCATTAAATGCTAAATTAAAGTGCCAGCTTAAGGGGCTTTTCGTGCTATTTTCTCATTATCAAAGTTTAAGCTTATTTAACATTCTTTCAATTTGATTTTCATAATAAAATTAGTTTCCATTAAACATCATATCTTATAATTAATGGTTCCTCGTTAACAAATTAGGGCAACTCCAATTATTCTATCATTTTGAACAATAATAATTACCATAATAGTTAGAATATCTAAAACTGCCAAATTGGGGGGTTTACATTTCTTTTGATTGACTAATTCTATTGGCTATCCTAGTCAACCCAAATTAACTAAAAATGAAACTCAATGATAATATATAGTTAGGCAAAATAGTTCTTATTATACTAAAAAGTGCTATCACCAATCAAAGACAACAATATATGAATAGTCCACAACAACTGAGCATGGGTGGTTTCAGAAGTGCTTAAAAATTAAATTGAATTGTATATATAAATATGTTTATAATTATTAACTATTGTATTTATGTTAATATTAATATAAAATTATATTTTAACATTATCAAATAATATAAGAGAGAAATTATAATCAATAATTAATATTAAAAAAATAATAATAAACGAGTAATAAAAACATGCAACAAACATAAAAAAAAAGATAGTAAATGCTAGTCTTATAAATTTCTCAACACTAGCAATTTGATTTATGACGTCAGATTAGGTGAACAAGGCCCAAAGCAAAAAGGTATAAACAAACCGGCCCAAGCACGTGACCGCGAGGGTTAGGGTAGGGGTTATCGTGCCACGTCATTCAGGGATTATATTTTGCTATTTCTGCACCATATATAAAGCAGGGAGAGAGAGAGAGAGAGAGAGGGAGAGTGATGAGAAAGCGCATTCTTTATCATAAGATATAAGCTATCTTAAATCAAAGAGGGAAAAAAGAGAAAATTGTTAGAGAAAGATGTCTGGAGTTGGACCAATCTCACAGGACTGGGAACCAGTAGTTATCCGCAAGAAGGCTCCTACGGCCGCCGCTAAGAAGGACGAGAAGGTCGTTAACGCTGCCCGCCGCGCCGGTGCCGAGATCGAAACTCTGAAAAAATGTATACATTTTGCTTTTTTTTTTTTTCTTTTTTTTTTAATTTCAGATTTTACTGTTTTTTTTATTTCATATTTTCTTAACTTATTATTTAATTAGCTGATTTAGCTTACTTCTATTGATCAATCGAATCGATGATTTCTTTGTTGATATTACTGTTATGATTTTGATAGTAGTGTTAGGTTCTTTTTTTTATTCATTGGAAAGCGAATTAGGGTTTCGGATCTATAAACAGTCAGTTGTTGCTAAGGGAATAAGGTTATTTTCCGTTTGTAGTTTTAAGGGATTAGGGTTTCTTACTTCTGATTTTTGTTTTTTCGTTTTAAAACTATTCTAATAAATACTAGTCAACCATAACTAGATTTCGTGTAACTAGTCATAGTATTCAGTGGTCAGATTGTTTACACATTATCTTGATCACTATTATACAAGTAGAGAAACTAAAATGAACAGCTATTCTTGTATTCCTTGTTATGGTAAGTTTTTATTGATTTATTTGTTCTGGGACCTTGAATAATAGCTGAAGTTGGTAGAAAGGGGGTATTATGTGGCATGTAATTAATTGATACTTTTTTACGAAGTCTTTGTATTTAAATTTCACCTGCAGCCAATGCTGGTACAAACAAGGCCGCCTCTAGCAGCACTACCTTAAACACAAGGAAGCTTGATGAAGAGACGGAGAACCTAACTCGTGAGTTTTCTTTTAATTTCATTAGGTACATGTTTATGAGAATGATTTTCTGTGGGTTCTCTTTTGTTCATAGTGTAGGTGGGCCATGTATTTGATTGACCAATCATATGATGGGTGAATAGGAATTGTAGTAATCATACCTTTGCAGTGAAAGAACCCTTTTTCCATACATCTCGGTCTCATACTCATGTGTGCTTATGGTTTTCTATTTTTGTTTTGCTACATGTGAGCAAGGCAATCTGAAATAATTTTCCATGCTAATCAAGCCAGTGATTGGAAGAATGAGTTACTTGATTTGTTCAAAAGCATGGTTTAACCTTTCTGTCGTCGGCTTTTGTTGGGTTTAACACAAGGTAGTTAAAAGCGAAATGCACGCTCAAACGATAGGAAAATGCAAACTAAGTGCTTGCTTCATTGACGGAAGATTTAGGGAAACAAATTTTATAAGCGAAAAGAATTCAGTAATGGAAAATAGAGTTCAGGAAGCAGAAAGATTCAAAAAGAAGAATTTCCATTAACAATATATGTAACTGGTTGCTGGAAGAATGATCTCCAAGAGTTCAAGTTTAATCGAAAAGTTAAAATCCCCCTTTTTGCTGGTTGTTTAAATCTGTCTCTAGGTCAAAGTTGTCACTGAAGAGTCATAAGAAAGTGAAAAGACTCTAGAAGTGCTATTTTTAAGACTTCTAAAAAAGAAAACCCCTAAGAGTGTGCGGCTTTTCTTGCTTTCCGCTTTATATGAGGTGCGCGCTTAATTGCCAAAAGCGTTGCTTCATTGAATGGCTCTTGCTTTTGATATTTAAAAGAGTTATTCTACTTGTCGCTGTGCTTCAGCACTTAAGAAAGCCCTTCGTTTTGTGTTTGACTATACTGGTTTAACATAAAGGCTAAGGCATCTCAACTTATCCTCTCTCTCTCTCTCTCTCTCTCTCTCTCTCTCTCTCTCTTTTTGCCATTTCCTTTTCATTTTATACGGTGAAGTTTGTGAATCTATCTTTGCTTATCATTGACTTTAGGCAGGAAAGCTAAATGGAGTTGAAATTTTGTTGTATTTCATTTTTTTCTTTTCAGTAGCCATCTCCGGAATGAATAGCATAGCCTTATCATTGACTTTAGGCAGGAAAGCTAAATGGAGTTGAAATTTTGTTGTATTTCATTTTTTTCTTTTCAGTATCCATCTCCGGAATGAATAGCATAGCCTTCAATCATGATGTTTAAGTTGATTTTGCTTTTCAAATTTTGCAACAATTTTCTGTTGTCATCTATTGTTGTTGATATGATCGTTATGATATATTCATGTTCCTAACGCAGTTCATGTTTACCTTCTCTTACACTATCCTAAATATAACTTGCTGTACATATCCTTTTTTACTTCTATATACTCCTATTGGAAAAAATTATTTCAAGATGTGCTATTTCTTAGCATCAGAACATTGAAAGCATTCTGAAAAGCCCTAGTTTCCTTATCTTGTTAGATGGACGAGTGCCCACTGAACTGAAAAAAGCCATCATGCAAGCTCGAATGGACAAGAAACTTACCCAGTCTCAACTTGCTCAGGTATTTATCTATCTCATGTTCATAAAAAATTAATCTTCTCAGCTTGGGGAGTTTGTTAACATAAAGTGGTTTCATGCAGTTGATTAATGAAAAGCCTCAGATAATACAAGAGTATGAGTCTGGAAAAGCAATTCCTAATCAACAAATAATAAGCAAGCTTGAGAGGGCTCTTGGTGTGAAGCTCCGAGGGAAGAAATGAAGTGTGACTTAAAAAGACAGCCAGCCAGGATTTGCAAGTTATCCTAGTGTCTCTTGAGTCTTAAAATTGGTGGTGTACATGAACTTTTCTACCATTGTTATGGCTCGCATGTAAGAAACAGTGTCTTTCTTTAAGCTTTGTATGGGGACATGTGACGTTGGAAATTGAATTTGAATTTGGCTCTTTGTTCTTGCATGCAATGTTGGTCTTATAAATAGTGGTTGTTTGTACTTCTGCAAGTGGTTAATGTGATATCAGGAAATTGTACTTGTTCATCGGTACACGATCAAGGTATTACGTGTTTTCTTAGTCTTTCTTGTACTTTGACATTTTTTATTGGGCATCAGCAGTCTGCATATTTCGATTTCCATTTCTGCTGAATTCCAACTAATGCATAATCTCACGGATGGAGTACTTCTGTATAAAAAATCATGGGTGATACAGCGGGTGTGTTTCCAATTCTTCTCTTATTTGTTTTTTTGCTGGTGAGAATTACTGGTTTTTTAGTTAATTGCCTGACAAATATTCTGGTTTATTGATAATGTCTTTCATAATTTCTGTTTTTTTGGCTAACACCTCATACGTATGAATTTCTTTTTTTTTTTTTTTCTGAGTATTAAGGATAATTAGGACTCCTAATTGACTTTGACGATAATAAGTGGAAACTTTACTCATGTAACTTAAAGAGAGCTAGCAGATTAAGATTCAGTGCCTATGTTATGAATCATCTAAAAGTCGATCAGTAGAAAGTCATACGCAGTTGTTAAGGATTTGTGGAAGGGCATTGACATAGTATCAAAATAATGAGCTGTTAGTAGCATTAATTTGTATTTATTAGTTGGGTTTATTTGTATCAAACAGAGAACTTACCAGAAACTTGCAATGTCTGTCACTGTGTTATTGGCATTTCCTAGTGAGCTCTAGAAATCATTGCCTCACTTAACGAACTCAAAAGTCTAGTTTTGATTCTTTGTTTGGAAGTGACAGACAGAGAGGGTCGCCTTGTTTGAGACCTCTCTCCATCTGAAACTCTGACAGGAGTCGTTTACAAGGACAAAAAGTCTAAAACTTCTTAGTAATTGGAATTTCCATGCTCTCCTCTCCACTTTGCACCAAACCCATTTTTTCCATCATTGAGATAAAAAAAAAAAAAAATCTCACTCTACTGAATCGAAAGCCTTGGTTTAAAGATTACTCCTTTGAATTTATTCGTTTTCAGCCCATGGATGAGTTCATTACAAATAAGAATGATGTTGGTGATTTGTTTTCCTTTCCGACTGAGCTTCATGTAATCCTTAAGGTTGCACGGAGTGGCAATTTTAGGAGCAAGACCAATGAAGCTGGAATTATCCCTTTGCATAATGAAAATTATCAAGTTTTTACTTGGTGCGGTGAACAACTTAAAGAAGCTCTTCTCATAACAGTTATCAAGATTTACGACGGATTTATAATAATTGTGACTTTTTTTTTTATCACTCAAATCTAATTTTTGAGTCGTAACATGATTTTTTTGTTCTCCTTGACATGAGAGAACTGTATTTCGTTCATGCATGAAAATCATATTTGTGTACCATGTTTAACTTGTGTTTACCATCCTTATTAGCCTTTTCTTTTTTTTTTTCTGCCCCAAATTCCGTTCCATCTCGCAACAATAATCTGCTATACAACATGTCAGGTTAAACGTAAATGAATTCAATTAATGAGTTACTGAAGTAAATTAAATCATAGATTTAGAATGAAGTCAAATTTAGATTAGTCACTCTCATATGTGCCTAATACAGTTAACTTGCTCTTTACTGCATCTGACTTCCACGTATCTAATTGAATTGGGTCTCACTACAAATTACTCCTACATATCTAATTAGGTCTTCACTACATTTGATTTGATTTGATTTTCATAATTTTGTTACTGCTACTTACTATAGCTCGTTGGCAACAACTCTTCATGTTACATTTAGCATTATTTTATCTGACTCGGTGGGTGCCTGATCTGATTTTAGCCTGTTGGAATAGTAAATAAATGAGTTTGAAATATTCAAATAGTATTTTTATTACTCATTTAATAAATATTAAATACTTATTAATAATTATTTTTTTAAAAGAAAATATATATATATACATCTTTTGAATTATAATTGATGTTATAATGATATTTAATATTTTATTAGTTTTTTGTATGACATGCATCGCACATTGACTATACTCATTATATATTTATTTTTTTATCTATATAATAATAAAACATAAATTTTGTTTAGATTAAAATAAATAGAAATGGTTAATTTGTATCACATTTTACTGTACAAACTACTTACAATGCTACTTCTTATGTACTTAATTCTATTTTTATAAGATAAAGTGGTCTTAAAATAAAGTTTAATTCAATCTCTATATCTAATCTTCTACTCCATAATTTTTAAATGCATATTTTTAAAATCCTAATAGGTGCTCAAAAAGAAAATTAAGTCATCATTCAATCTCTAGTCTCCCACCGTCAACCACAAATTAATATCTATATATAACAATAATAAAAAATAATAATAAATTATTTTTTCCTACTAGGTAAAAGAAAAAAATAAGAAGATGATCTGAATTGATAATGAAAATACTTTGGCTATGATGACAACATTACTTATCCAGTTCATCAGAAAAAGGAATATACATATATACATATAAATTCTTAAAATCCAAAAAATGACCCAAATAGAAATATATAATTTTATATTTTTTTCTAGTTTTCTAAACACTGCTTTCTTTTAAATGAAACAGATTCAAGGTTTAAGAGAAAAAAATATCAAGAAAATTAGAAAAATTCAATCATCAATAGGCCATTTATTTATTTTTTTTAATTATATTAGAAGATTTAATCAGGTTCAATACAGTTGAATCGGATTTTTATATATAATATTTTTAAATATATTTATTAAATAAAATTAAAAATATAGATTAAAAAAATTTTTTTAGCTCAAATAAAAAAATTTTGAAATTTGGATTTTACAAAAAAAATTAAAATTTAGTAAATAATTTAAAAAAAATAAAATATGAATAATTTTAAAACTAAAAAAATTAATTACCATAAAATATGTTATTATTTTTCATTTAATTAATATATTAGGATTTGAGTTTATATATAGAAAGGTCCAAAGATTAAAAATTTAGTGGACCTAATTTTTTAAAGGTCCAAATTAAAAAAAGAACCCATAATTTCTAAAAAATATTCAGAACTTAAATCAAATCAGTTTTTTATCGGTCTGGTTCAGCAATTTTCAGTCGATTTTTATCCAATTTTTACTGATTCAATTTAGTATTTTATCCGATTTTTCAATGCAAACCCAGACTGGACCACAGTCTGATTTCAGATCAAATTGGCCGGTTCGAGTCGATTTTCAAAACTATAGTATATAGATATATAAATATATTAATAAAATATTATATTTATTTAAAATTAAAATTTTCAACTGTTTTTCATCCTAAGTTTAATATGTGTATTCTATTTGAAAATGTATTATTTAAAAAATATCCAATCAAATCTACAAATATAAAAAATATCCAATCAAATGTATATATATATATATTCTATTTTGAAAATTTATCTTCAAAAATATATCCAATTAAATCATATAAACAAAAAAAATATATTTTCTTTTTTTTTTCTATATGTATCCTCAAGAATTAAATATTTTAAAAATAAAATAAAAAAATTTTAAATGTTCTATAATAATATATATTTAGTAAATATTCAACAAATATAAAATTTAAAATTCTGAAATGTTTACCTATTTTCACTTATTTATTTGAAAAATAATTTTTTATTCAAGACCAAAATAATCCTAAAGGCTTGAAAAAAAAAAAAAACGAGTCGCATTAGTAATGCTCCTTGAAGGTTAATTTTAACTTGTTTGCTTGCTTTTGACTATCTTTTTTCTTCTACTTTTGACTATTAACTTGACCTATAAAAATTAGAGCACCAAAAGCAAAAAATTGATAGGATGACATTAAAAATTTTAATTTATTGAGTTCAATAATTATATTATAAAAATATTTACACATGAATTACGAAAGTATACATATTAATAAATAAAAACTTTGGAAATTTAGAATATATATATATATATATATACTAAATCAAATAATATAAAATATTCTGTGAATTATACGAAATATATTCACGGAATAAAAGACATGTCCTGCAATTCTTTGTCTAAACTAAAGCATGATGCTTTTGACCGTCTTTTTTTTTTTCTCTCTCTTTTTCTTTTTCTCCTTCTCTCTCTCTCTCTCTTTTTAGAAGCATTTGTCTCATCTGGTCAATAATAGGCTTTATCTAAAGCAACTACCGAGTCCTTTGCTTTGTTAATCTAAAAAAGAATGGGGTGCTGGTGTTATTGAACACATACCCTCAACGATAAAATTACATATTTTGATGGGTTTTTAATAAAATTAGATATCTTGATAATTTTTAATTATTTTAATAGCATTTTACTGTTAGCTACGAAATATTATAAACGTTAATTTTTTATAAAATGCTATTTTAATATCTAAAAACTAGTTTGAACGTTATGTTATTGAATACTATAGTATTTTAATTAAAAGTTACTTAAAAAATTATTACCGAATACAGCTGTAAAGTTAAATGTTATGATTAAACCTTAATGAATTTATATTATAAATGGATTTACTTATTTATGATATTTAGAATAAATCATATAGCATATTGACTTACAAATCATCAACACTCGTTTAATTAAACGTGCCACGTCAAGACTTATGATACTAATCTAACATAATGCATTAAGCGTTATTAAGTGGATTATTTTGAAAATTTTGACATATACGGTCCATTTAATTAAAAGTGTTACATATGTCGTGTTCATTTAAATTAGTTAAACGTATATAATTTGTATATGATCCATTTAGTTACACATACACTCATATCATATGTTTAATTAAATATTTTACACTTGTCATGTTGGAGTGCCTGTTTAAAGTAGGAATGAAAATAAACGGACATTTTAGGTTACAACTTCCCTTCTATCTGTTTGATGGTGATATAAGTTTGATGATGATATAAGTATAATTATAAATGAGTTTGAGACGGTGTATGAGTAATAAACTTACTCTCATGATGAGTACATGTATAAAAATGGTACGTATTGCACTTTACCCATTATATTCAAATGGATTTATTCATGGGTACCGTGATATTTTATTATTTTTAGTGAAAAAAATATCTTAAATAAGTTCAAATTTAAAAAGTTTAAAATTTATAAATATGCTACTTGTTTAATAAATTTAGACTGGTATGAATAGTAAAATTCTAACCGGGTCTAGATATGGATACTTGAACGGATTTAAAATATTTATCGATAGTGATTTTCTAAATGAGCATAGAGGTAATTCAAAATTCATAAATACAATACGGCTTCCATCCTTAAATTTTAG
Source organism: Jatropha multifida (assembly GCA_948099535.1). Taxonomy (NCBI): domain Eukaryota; kingdom Viridiplantae; phylum Streptophyta; class Magnoliopsida; order Malpighiales; family Euphorbiaceae; genus Jatropha; species Jatropha multifida. The sequence continues at coordinate 20,497 of CANUEX010034981.1, forward strand.
ATATTTTTAGATTCAAATATTTAACACGATTAATAAATAAATTATATGTTAATCTAATCGAGTCGACCCACACGAATTCAATTGATGTTAATTATCAAATTGAGTATTGAGAGTATTTTAGAATTTCTCCCATTTTTGAGTAAATTTAGAATATATATACTGGAGTTAAGATAAACTCTATTAGGATAAGATTGTAAAAATCATTATTATCTATTAGTTAGAGTTTAGTTAGGAGTCTAGTATTATTATGTTATATATTTTATTATTTTATATTAACAGTAGTCCCTTTCGGTTATTTGGTCATTTATGTCCAAATGTAATATTCGCAGAGTATTTTTAGAAATTTTTATTTATAACTTATTATAAAAATTTTGTAATTGTTAATGTAAAAATTTTTCTACTTAATGAAATGGAAAAGTTTATTATAAGTGTTTTGTTTTTCTCTATTTACTTAGTCTTTTTATTTGTCAATATTTGTCTACTTTCTTTTTTGAACAGTGTGTTACTTAAGCCACTCAGGCGATCTAAGTGTATCTTAGAATATGCATTAAAATTTTTGTTTGACAAATAATTTAACAATTGGGCCAATTAGGCTAAATGATGAACGTTATGTACCTAAATTATAGACTTAGTAGATTGGGCTATACTATTCAAGCTATTCGAGAGCCATTTAAGTCCAAATTATAAATGAAGTAAACTAGGCTGCTTAGACTGCTTGGCGAACTGTTTATGTTTGAATTTTATGGAGAAAATTGGGCTACTTAAGCCGATGGGCGAACTGTTTGAATTTGGACGAAGAAAATTGGATTGTTTAGACCACCGGGCAAACTATTTGAATATAGACGGAGAAAACTGGGCCACTTAGACCATTGGGCGAACTGTCCAAATATGGATGGAGAAGACTGGGTTGCTTAGGCCACTTTTGGCGAACTGAGGGATGACCACTTAGGTCTCTTTTGACCAACTGAAGACTGGTGGACTGCTTAAGTCCATTTTATTAATCTCTATTTAGTTGTGCTGCTTCCGCTTTGGTCATGATAAAGAAAATAAAATTACAAGTTCTTGCGCTTGCCTATTAAATAATGTAGTTATATAATTCAGATAAATAAATATTCTACCAATAATATTATTATCTCATTTTAAGAAAAATTAGATAATAGTAAAATTAAATTACTAATTAGAGAATAATCAATAGCTTATATCACATGTAAATAAAACATGATTTATAAGCGAAAAATATTTAAACATATATTTAAAAAACAAACGAGGAAGAAAATTTATCTTTTTCTATTTTAAAACATTCTTCAATAATTTATTAATCCTACTTAGCAAATCTTTTATATATAATTCATAATTAAAGATATGAAATCAATAGCCGTAAACACACAGAGTTGATGTTTTGTTTTTTTTTGTGCACGACTAAAAGGTCTAGAAATTTTTTTATTTAGGTTTTGATATTCCATTCTCTCTTCACGCATGAATTTTAGATTCATAATATATCATGTTTTTTTTACACGTAGAGAAATATAGTTGTTAACAATATTTTTTAATTAATATCTTATAATAAATTAAAATATATGTTAACACATATTTAACGTGTGATTTAAAAGTAGAGTAAGATCAATGTATTTATCTTTTATTGTTGTTCATAAAATGTGTGTTTCATGCTTACTGCACCATTTATTAATCATCAAAATTGAACATTGAGAGCATTTTAAAATTTTTCCCCCTCTTGGAGTAAATTTGGGATATATATACTAGAATTAAGATAAACTCTACTAGAATAAGACTTGTAAAAATAATATTTTATATATTAGTTAAAGTTTAACTAGAAGTTTAATATTATTATTTAACATATTTTATTATTGTATATTAATAATTCACATCCCAAAAACGTTTAAAAAAAGGAAGTTTGTAATCTATTCTTTTCAAGTCTTGTCTCATACTCACCCAGGAAAAAAAAACAACCAAAGGAATTTTTTTTACAAAGAAAATCTAATATTTACGAAATTGAGCTGAACAAGATCCTGTGTTATAACATTTGAATTTAGTTTGATTTGATTCAATTTGTTATGGTTTAATTTAAAATTTTGGATTCTTTTATAAAAAGACTAATTCTGAGTAAAATGATTAAAGTCCATAATTTAATCAAATTAAATTTTAAAATTAATTGAACCAAACTTTTCAAGGAGAGCAATTCAATTCCTTCCTTTTTTTTATATATATCAAATACAATAGCAATCAGCCAATCAAGTGTGATCTGATTTATCTTTCTATTTCTCGTAAAAATATATAGAGTGAGAGATAAGTTCAAGTGTTTTCCACCACAAAGATTATCATCAATTTGGGAAATGATATTTAAAGGAAAGAGTTGTCTTGTTGTGTAACTCACAACGTTATTCCAACTCATTAAATCTCTCAATGTATAAAAAGAAAAACCCAGTAGCAATCAACCCTGCCCATTAAACACTCAATTTGGTGAATGATATTTAAAGAGGAGGATTGGCCTGTTGTGTAGCTCACAATATTATTCCAGCTCGTAGAGTCTCCCGATGTATAAAAAGGAAATCCCAGTAGCAATCAACCCTGCCAATCAAACATTGTACACCAAAATTGTGAAAGCTGTACTTATTTTATTTTATTGTTTAAAAAAAAAATTCATTGCATTTTTACGAGTATTTGAAATTGAAGAGATATATATACGCAATGTACATCTAAAAGCAACAAGCATAAGAAAATGGATTGTTTTGTGTTCCAAGAAGAAAACTCAGTCCAAATCCATCCGGCTACAAGCCTAAGCACAACAGATACATTTACCTCTGCGACAAACACTGTCACTTTGAATTCATTTTCCGACTCAACTTCATCTCCAGATTATTCATTGACAATTGACACAGCTGAATCATGTACTGGTTTAGTTGAGGAGGAGGTTCAGGCTCCCGCCGGGTTCTACAATTCTTTTCCACCTTCTTCCATCTTAAAGCAAAGAAGCATGAGAGTACCAAGACTGAGATGGACTTCTTCTCTTCATGCTCGATTTGTCCACAGTGTAGAGCTTCTTGGCGGCTCTGAGAGTATTTATATTTACCTTTACTATTCTTTTTTTCTGTTTCCTGATTTCTTGATTAATGAATCTGATTTTTTAATTTTTTTTTCTCTTAATGGGTTTTGATTATAGGAGCTTCTCCAAAATCAATTCTTTCTCTCATGGATGTTCCTGATCTTACATTAGCTCAAGTGAAGAGCCATTTACGGATGTACAAAACCGTAAAGCAGGTAGAGAACAAAGGAAACTATCGTTCTTTCCTCCTTTTTTTGCTCCGCAAGATGTTGGTGGGCAATGTTTGGGACAAAACTTAAGATCCATGAATTTTTCCAAATCTGAGATTAAAACTTGAAGCTGTATGTACCTTTTTTTGTTGTTCGTTATTCGTTCTTCAGCAAAAGCAGATGGAAGCCCGCTTCTGCCACTGTGGCACGCCTTGCTGGGTCCGAACTTCAACGACTGCATGGAATCCTGGCAGGAAGTTTGTTGCATGTGAGAATCGCAAAGTAAGATTTATGTTTTTAGAATTTTTTTTTTGAAAGTTATAAATTTTGTGTTTATATTTTGATTTGATTTTAATGTGAAATGGGAAAAAATGCAGCATGATCGGAATCAAGGGTGTCATTATTTTCAGTGGATTGATCCAGTAATTTGCAATAGGGAGAGGAAACACCATAACTAGACCGATTAAGGAGGTGAATAATCTCAAGGATGAACTGTGAAGGAGGTCAAGAAAAGAGAGTTAAGTACTGTGACTAAGAAAATATAAATGAGTGTGATTGAGATTTATTTTGTAAAATTATATTTCAGTATTTGTGTAAAATTATAATTTAATTCTCATTTATAAAGTAATTTTCAACTGAGTCCAAATTTACCTTCCCTCGAAACTATAAAAATTGAAGCTATTCTAAAATTATATATATATTCAAACTATTTTATCGATTTTTATTGTTTTTTCTTTTTTTCTCTTTATTTCTATATTTTTATTTTAATAGTTCCTTTTCCTTCTTGATAGATTAAACAACTATTCTACAAATCAAAATTTTTATAATTTTTATTTTTCCTTCTTTAATAGAGAAAACGTCAAACCCTATTCTAAAATTAAAATCTAATTGATTTAATAACATATCTATTATATTATAGACTATATATTATTGTGAAATTAAAATTGCTTCTTTCATATTTTCATGAAGAATATATATTTTTTTTAGTGAAAAAACATATTACTCATACTATTTCATTATATTGATTACATTATTGTATTTTTAATATGTTTTTGTTTAATGTTTTCTTTGCTATTCTTTTTATATTACTTACTTTCTTTCTATTGTTAATTAAATATTAAAATATTACGAAATATTAACTAAAAATAGTAAGGATTAATAATTTTAAATACATTTAATTTGCCAAAATATGGATAAAAATGAAATAATTTAGGAAAAATAATAAAATAAAAAAAAGGATGGAAGCAAATAGAGTGAATATGCAAGAGAAGAGAATTAGGTAAATTAATGCATATCTTTAATATTTAAATTACTTAAGTTTGTTAGGTTGCAATAAAAATAAGATTCAGTTATCATTTCTTTCTTTTTTAAGTTTGTGAAATATAGTTAGGGTATGAGTATAAAATTTTGAGTATCTGCTACCTGTTATATGCTATAATAAGTTTGATATTTCTTGCTCGCGTGATTTGTGCTCTCTGTATGTTCATTTTAAGGATGACTTGTTTTTTTTTTTTGAATCTTGGATCAATTTACAATGTGTTCGGACTCAAGTAAAAAATTAGATAACTCAAATAAGCTTTTCTTTAATTATAAAAATAAGGAAAGTGCATTTTCCTATAAGCTTTGCTAAATAAAGAGAGAATTCAAATGTGATTTTAACAATTATAGAGAGTGAAAGGAAGTGAAGCTATCAATCCATTTAATTCTTACAGCTTTAACACAAATATGGCAACAGTGGAAAAAAACATTCTTTATTTTACTTTTAAACGTTATCTTGGTATTTTAAAAGTTAAATTTATTTATTTTTTTAATACGCTGACCGCGTGAAGCTCACGTCCTCTGCCGACGAAAAAATGGGTGAATTGCGAATATAGCCATAAATTGGTGACTAAATTAGAAAAAAAAAAAAAAAAAGGAAATTACATGGAAAGACCAACCACAGAGAAATAAAGAAGGTAAGAATTACTCTTTGTGAGACTATAAGTTTCTGATTTTGTTGTAATGAATTATCAAAGAGAGAATTGAGATTAGCGGTTCGTAGCAATTCTTCTCAAAGAAAGAAATGAATTGCTTCATTTTCCAAAAGGAAAGCTCTTTGCAAATGCAGCATCCAACCACAAAACAAACAACATCTTCTCATTCTAGCTCTCACTCTGCAAATTCCTTCTCTTACTCGATTTCCTCTCCGGCAGATTCATTCACCATCGACACGGCTGAGTCGCGTGTGGGTTCAGTTCTCCGCGCAGCAGCAGCAACATCCGATGAGGTACAGAATTCTGAAAATGGACAAAAAAAACCCCTTTTGATCATCAATATTAAAATTTTACTAAACAGTAATACTAATAATCAGCTGCAACAGGAATCTCAATCCCAGTCTACACAGCAGACGATGTACTATATTCACAAGCATGATTTTAGAAACGCGGTTCAGCTACTCACAGGACCTCCTGCTTATGAAAGGTTCTCTGCTCCTCCGTCTATTCACCTGCCCAAGTCTCCAAGCTCTCGCTTGCAGCGCATCCGTCCACCTCCACTAGCAAACGTTACCAATCGCCCGCTTCCTTTGATAGATGGCACCATCCCTCCTCATCAACCACCGGAATCGCCGATTTCTGCTTATTTGCGTTATAGTCAGAACTCAATATTTGATTCCAATCGCCCGCTTCCTTAGATAGATAGAACCATCCATCCTCATCAACCACCAGAATCACCGGTTTCTGCTTTTTTGCGTTATATTCGGAACTCAAAATCTGATCCATTCTCGCCTCCTGCGCCACTGCTTTCTCCTAGCTGGAATAATCTACCTCCACAACAGCCTGCGCCGACGTCGGGTTTTTGGGTGGTTCACAGCCGCAGTTTCACTTACCACCTTCACTGCTGCTGTTTGGCTGTTTCTACTCACCGAGCCCTTCGCTTTCCTCAGGTCTGTTGCTCTCACCTTCTCCGTTTCCGCTGTCGCCGCTCAGGCAAGTGTTTTTCTATTTTTACACCTTGTTGTCGTTTAGAATTAGAAACTTTTACGGGCATTATTGCATATGTTCTGTAGGTATTGAGGTGTTTATTGGATTATCAGTAGTGGGGTTGATCAAGCGTTCGACACTGTTTATTTAGATGTTTCATTTATTTGTTTATTTTTGCTGTATTGTAAAAGTAGGTGCATTGTATGATTCCCCGTGAGGACGTTTCTATGCAGCAAGTGGCTAGCTTGTTAATCAACGACTTGAAAGTGGCTTTCGCTCTTATGGAATCCTTGTAAATGAAATTAAATAGAAAATGTTTTTGTCTGCACATTTTAAAGGAAGGAGTGCCGCTAGGCTGACTAGGGGTATTCATGGTTGGATTTGGTTCGGTTTAAATATAATAATCGAATCAAACTTAAAGTGGCATTTTGAAAAAAATTAAAATCAAACCAAATCAAATTTTTGGTTTGATTTGGTTTGGTTCGATTTAGTGGTTTAGGTGGTTTAAAAAAAATTAAACTTCCTCATTTAGCTAGTTAACAAGAAAAAAAATTAACATTATACAAAATATGAAAAATAAATTCATAAAAATTAAGCCATAAAATACACATGATTTAATTGTTAACATTTTTATGATATGCATAACAATTTCTTTTTCTTTTGTATGGCATCGGCAATAAAAGATCAATTGTATGGCCTATGAGTTGTGGCTCAATTGGCAACATAAGCTGAGCATATTGGAATAGCTTTCTAGTTCGATCTACTAAATGCATCTGCAGGGAGGAGCGAGAAGCCTTAACTGTGACTAAGCTTGAGCTTTCTAGACAACGTATTTTTCATAAATTTAATTGTCAATATTTTTTTCATATGCATACCAATTAGAATTGTTTCACTAGAGATTACTTAGAAAGACAAAAACAAAGAAATATGGATTACTAATTACTTTTTGGATTATTTTTTTGTTTAATATGAAATTACTTAGAAAGGCCAAAAACAAAAAAGAAATGTCCTACTACTTAATTAATTAGGTTTTAGACTACTTTTTAATTTCATATTACAAAATATTATATTGCTAAAGACTCTATAGCAGTATAAGTTCCTGATTTCATAAGGAACTAATCAAGAGAAGGTCTGTTAATTTGATTAGGAAGTGTCCATTTCATATGATAAAAGGAAATAATCAAGAGGTGGTCTAACAATTTTGTCAGGAACAAGGGGTCACCACAATTCCAGTTACTTGATAGTTTCGAAATTGACGGTTTTAATTGGTTATCCTGACTAATTTTCCGAAAAAGGAACTGCCCATTTCATATGATAAGGAGATAATCAAAATAAGGTCTCATAATTTCATTAGAAATTAGAAATGACACTAGCCATAGTTCCAGACCAATGGTTTTAGTTCTAAAAAATTTGAAACCAGAAACTAACAGTTCCGATTCTGATTTCTTAATAGTTTTAAAACGATGGTTATGGCCAGTTTTTCTACTAATTTTTTGGCAAATCACATAATTATAAAAATAAATAATTAGGGAACATTTTTTTTAAAATTTAAATATTTATGAAATGATTAAAAAAAAACTTTAAGAAAAAAAATAAAAAAGGCTTGAAATTAATTTTTCTTTTTTTTTTCAAAAAAAGACTTGAAATTTTTTTTTAAAAAAAAAAACGGTTTGAACTTAATTTATTTTTTTAAATAAAAAGGGGTATTTATAATAAATCTAAAAAATCAACTTTTCATAAATACCCTTAAAACTAGCCTTTATATAGTTATTAGGAGGGTTCATTTCGGATTTTGACAAAAATATTTGAAATAATGAAAAAATTATTGGAACCGGGTAGAATCACCGGTTCAAACCGTTAGAACTGTCGATTCTAATCAATTAAAAAAACTACTAGTTCCGGCCGGTTTTTAGAATTATCGATTCATGGTTCCTCAAAAGTTCAGACCACAGACCCTCGGTTCTGATTCCAATTCTTCATGGTTTCGGTTTCCACTAGTTTCAAATTGGCGATTCCAATTCTAGAAACTGTGAAATGGCCACCCCTATTAGGAACTATGTATTTCATATGACAAGGAAATAATCAAGAAAAGGTTTGATAATTTCATTAGGAATTATCAATTTCATATGATAAGAAACTAAAGAGGACATTATAATATATGTTATATTTTGAAATTTTGTTTTAAAAAATTGTCAGTTTGACTTTAAATATTAAAATAAAGCCGTTTTCATTGTAGCAACCTTATATTAAGAGTTTCTCAAGCTCAATTTTGGGCTAGACCAATGTGATTGTTCTTAATTTTTTTTCTATAACATAAATTGAAGCTTAACCCTTTTGGATTTTCAAATGTTGTCTATAGTCTACATTGAAGTTAGTCATATTGCAGTTACTTCATCTACTAGGTAATTACAACTGAGGTACAGACAGAATTTCACTGAGATGTGAACTCTTTGGTGTTGGCTATGCATCAAACAAGAAATATAAAAACAGAATCCTCCAGTTATCATGACTGGCAAGGTATAAATACAGATCATCCTGAATTGGTTCCGGTTGAATTTTGCAATATTCATATTCAATCCAACAACAAAAAAACAATATCTATCGATTGTACGCCGAGCATTATAAATAAATTAGATTTTATCCGGTGAATTCGAATCTGATTAGGTGGAAATGAGCATCCCTAGTGTGAATTTAGATCATTTGACCCTCAAGACCAAACAACTAGCTACCTATTCACAGAAAAGAGTGTGTGTGTGTGTGTGTATATATAAGATTTAAAATTAATGAGCATCCATCCAACCCAAGTCTTATACAGTTGAATGCATATTTATTGCTAGGTAAAAAAGTAAGAGGGCTCTTATAAGATTTAATAAGGTTAAAATTGATAAAAGTAAAAGTATAGCTATTGAAAAAAATAAAAAAAAAATTAATTTGAATTTTTTAGTAATTATACCTATAAATATGTTGCTATTAATTTACAAAAATTTGTTACCTAGTCTATTTTTTGCATGTATCGAGCTTTTTAGCATCCTTGAATTTGGTTTTGACTGGCAGTTGAGACATTGCAAGATGCAGAAGTGATGCTCGTGAAAATTCTCTAGAGAAAAGTACAGATTTTTCCCTATTTTTTCTTGGTGATGGCCCTGAAAGTATTTATGTTCACCTTTGCTTATCTTGTTTTCTGTTTCTTGATTCCATAATTACTATTGAACATTTTTAATAAGAGGTTTTGATTATTTTGATTATAGGAAATATTCCAAACTCAATTCTTTCATCCATGAATGTGATTGCACTTTCTTACATAAACACAAGTGAAGAGCCATTTACAGTGTACAAAATCCTAAAGCAAGTGAGAAAAACAAAGGAAGCAAATCTCTCTCTCTCTCTTTTCCTTGCTATAATGATTTAAAATTGATAGAATTTGTAAAATCTATAGAACTAAGAATTTATATGATCTTTATACAATAGCTGAACATGTGAAAAGAGCTTTCTGGTTCAATTTTAGCTAAACAACGCACTTGTAGGAGGGGCAAAGAGTTTTAACGGTGACTAAACCTCGAACTAGATTAGACAGTCTTTGGTAACGAGGTGTGAATACCGGTCATTTACACACAAAAAATTATATGATCTTTATGTGTAGTTTTGAGATTAAATAAGATATTTATTATAAAAATAAGTTTTCAGCTACTTTTCTTTGTTAAAATGAGGGATTCAGTAAAATGTTATCAAGGCTTGAAATTCCTCTCCAAATTCTGATTGAAAATTATTAATTGAGAGTGAGAAATATTTTTCCACCAATTTCTGAAATTGAATAAAAATAGGTAGAGCACCATATTTACATTTTACGAAATAAAAATCAATATATAATAAATAAAATTATCATAGATTATCACATAATAAATATAACCATCAAATGAGGAATCAATCCTTCTAAAATAACGAACAATTAAACATAAGTTTTGCTCACCTCATGTCGGAGTCAATCGACTCAAATCCTTCGTTCAAGTGTTTCATCTACTTTTGAAGTTGCATGATTTGCATGTGTTCCGGAGAAGTTTATAGTCTCTAATTTTATCCATGCATCTTTTGTTGTAAGCGAACCACCCACCTGTAGTAGTAACTACTTAGAGATTAAGAGAAACAACGAGGTTATAATTAATTTGTCTTCACAATACCAACGTTGATAGTTATGGTTAGGTTGCCCACCAATCAACATTGGTGTCAAAGTCATAGAAAAAGAAGAGGCATGAGGAGCCAGCTTATATCCATTTAATAATGGAATAATCTAACATTTCCAAAGAAGGTGGTTAGTTGAATTGAGTTTAACAGATAATAATTGAGAAACATTTGAGATTGCAGAAGTAAAAGTAAGGAGTGAGGGGGTAGAAGATGCCATTTAAAAGCTTATGATGGCTATGACACCATGTAGTTATTAAAACAACACTCATTTCAATCTCTTAAGTGAGTTTCTTCAATTAATTTCTGATTTTATGTGTTGCGGATGAATTGGAGCAATTTAGGATTTGGTGAATTTGGGGATTCTCTCTAATATGGTTTAATTGGTGCTTAAGTGTTGAAATTGGTAGAGGATTTGAGATCCTCTTATTAAAAGGAACAATTTGGTATAATTTTGTGCATTTTCCTTTATAGCTAGATTTTTTGGCCACCGATAATGTGCGATGGCAATCTACAAAGCTTCGACAACACTCTACATGACAGGTTGAGATATTCACTTGAACTTGTAGGCATGATATTTTAATCAGATCCTTAATTGGTGAGCATTAGACTGCCGATTCTAAATTTATTTTTAATTTTTCACCAGGCTAGTTCATCATGATTATTTGAGTTTCTATTTAGATATTGTAATGACAAATATTGTGTATTAAATTGTGATAGAGAATGTGATGTGTTAAAGATGAACGGGACTTGTTAATATATAATAATAAATTACTTTAATTTAATCAATAAAACCCTAATTTACTCCTAAACATGAAGTAAATTAGGATTCCAAATCCTTATCTAATACTGATTGTTCGGACTCCAGTATATATATCCTAAGCTTACCCTAAAATCGGGCTAATCACAATCAATCTCTCTCAAAATTCTGAGAGTTTAACAATTAGTGCGATGAGTATGGAACACACCTTCAATCTCTCCTCAACCCTAGCTAGCCTTTAACTCTCCATTCATCATGGTTGCCAATCCAACCAAAAATCCTAACATGGAGAGCTAAAATAATGACCACGACGAACCTGGCCATCAAATCATCCTTACTCTCCCACCCATAACCGATCCTCAGGTAGCCGCAGCCTTGGCTCAAGCTTATTCCCAATTCATCACCATATTAAAAGGCATCCTGGAGAGCTCCACACCCAATGGTGATTCTACTCCTACCCCCAAACCCTTAGACGTTCTCCTCAATGAAGGAAAAGTTCGTCCATCTTCTCCCAGACACCCAACTCACTCCCTCTCTAACTGATATCAGGAAGAAGAGTCAAAACCTATTAACCACCATGACCAAGATGTTAGTCACACCCAGATGTTGGATGAGGTGAACCTCAGGGATGTAGTGAAAGAGCTTGTACGGGAGTGTAAGGAATCAAAGGAGAATGGAGATTATGGTCTTCGCCAAGACTTGCCATTATCCCCCGCCATCTTGGCCGCAACATTCTCGCCCAGATTCAAAGTCCCCACTTTTCAACCTTATGATGGTTACATAGATCCCAGAAGCCATCTAGCCACTTTTCAAACCATAATGTATTTGCAGACTAGCTCGGAAGACTTGATGTGTAAGGTTTTTCCAATCAACCTCAAAGGTGTTGCACAAGAGTGGTATCAAATGCTTAAAACGGGGTCTATCCACTATTTTTCATAATTGGCTTCAGCATTTCAAGCTTGTGTTGTAACATGTATCCCATCCAAGAAAATTTCATCCGACCTGGTAGATTTGAAAAGAGAAAAAGGAGAAACTTTACAACAGTATGTGACTAGGTTTCAAAAAGTGGCGATGCAAATGGAGAACCTGAATGATGAGGTGGCTGTTAGTGTGATGGCTAAAAATTGCAAATACACCAAGCTGTTTGAAAGTCTGAACATCGATCCACCAACTATTTTGGCCGAACTCATAGCAAGGGCTCACAAATATACCAAGCTGGATGAAGCTTATGAGGTCCAACAGCAGATAAGCTAGCCAAAGAAGAAAGATACAGGTCTAGAAGGCACTTACCCCTTGGAGGCAGAAGTTTGCCAAGGAGATCGCCCATTCGACCTCTCCGAACAAGCTATTATGTCCGAACCCCATACTCCAGAAGTAGCGAGCTTCCGCGGGATACAAAGTTCACTCTAGTAAATAAACCACGGTCGAAGACCTTATCATGGATTAAAGAAAAAGGTGATCGGATCCCATGCTTTTATCCTAAAAAAATAAGGGAGGATTCAGCAGGTCCTAGGGATAGAAGCAAGTATTGTGAGTTCCATAGGGATGTGGGCCATGAAACTGATGCTTGCAGGTTGTTGAAGAGAGAAATTGAGCGTCTTATATAGAAAGGCGAACCAAAGCAATTTGTAGGGGAAAGTAAGCAAGAGGAAGGACAATCAGGCAAATCCGACAGGGGTGTTCAGATCGTGGGGACCATTCACACTATATTTGGTGGCTCGGTGGGTGGTGATAGTAACTCGGCTAGGAAACAGAGAGCTAGAGAGATATACTCTATCCTACCACCACTAAAGCCTAGTCTTAGACAACCGATATCTTTCTCTGAGATTGATGGTAAGCATGTCTGAATGCCACACAATGACACTCTAGTGATCGAAGGTGTTTTGGAGAATTTTTTGGTGAAAAGAATCTTAGTAGATGGAGGCAGTGCGATTAATATGATAACTATGGAGGTATTTAAGGTTCTAAAATTAGATCCAACAAAACTCAAATCTACCCGTACCCCTCTTGTAGGTTTAGTGGGCAAGCCAGTTCAGGTGGCAGGAGCAGTGGATCTAGATATGGAACTTAGTGGAAAGGAATCTTCAAAGAGGCTCAAACTGGAATTCATGGTGGCGGACCTCCAATTCCCATATAACGCCATACTGGGGAGACCTGCTTTGTATGAGCTGGGAGCAGTAACGAGCATAAGACATTTTACTATGAAATTTTACTCAAACGAGGGTGAAGTGGTGGCTGTGAGGGGTGACCAAAAAGTAGTAAGAGAAGCATATATAGTGGCTCCAAAGGGCCTACCATTGAGCCTACCAATCATGTGGATGCTAGAAAAAGAATCAACTGCTCAACCCACAAAACACGCTCCTTTCGATATTCCTAGACACAAAGGGGATTCAAGTCTTGAGCCAGTGGACGAATTGATCACATGGGAGATAGAGAAAGGGAGGAGCATAAAACTAGGAGCTGATTTGTCAGGCGAAGTGTAAGAAAGCATAAAGGCAGTCTTGAAAGATAACGTGCAAAGTTTTGCATGGTCTGCAGAGGATATAGTGAAGATTAATCCAAATATCATCTCCCATAAGCTTAGCATAGACCCAAGCTTTAAACCTGTTAAGCAGAAGAAGCAAAATCATGGCTACGAAACACAATAGGCCATAGCAGCAAAGGTTGATAAACTTTTGAAGGCAAGTTTCATAAGGGAAGTAGACTATCCGAAGTGGCTGGCGAACGTGGTCCTCTTACTTAAATCCAATGGAAAGTGGAGACTTTATGTTGACTTCACAGATTTGAACAAAACATGCCCAAAAGACTCTTACCCCTTGCCTTACATTGACCAGTTGGTTGACTCAACAGTAGGATATGAAGTATATAGTTTTGTAGATGCAGTAGTGGGATACCACTAGATAAGAATGAACGAACTAGATGTAGAAAAATAAGTTTCGTTACAGACTGAGGCATTTATTGTTACCAAGTTATGCCCTTTGGGTTGAAAAGTATCCGAGCAAAGGTGTATGTTGGACAAACAATAGAGGTGTATGTTGATGATATGATAGTGAAAAGTATCCGAGCTGCTGATCACCCTAGAGACCTACAAGAAGCATTTCACATTTTGAATAAGTTCGGCATGAAGCTCAACCCAAAGAAGTGCACTTTCAGAGTAAAAGCAAGAAAGTTTATAGGTTTTATGATATCTTAGAGAGGGCTAGAGGCGAACCCTGAGGAAATCAAAGCAATCTTAGAAATGAGATCGCCCGCCAACATACATGAGGTTCAGCAATTGAACGGCCGAATAACCGCCCTTGGAAGATTTATCTTTTGTTCGGCTAAAAGATGCATGCCATTTTACTAGACGTTGAAACAGTTGAGAGGTTTCAAATAGGACAATCAGTGCCAGCTCGCCTTTGACCAGATTAAAGAATTCCTATCCTTCACTTCACTTTTGAGTAGACCCAGGAAATATGAGCTTTTATATTTATACCTTGCAGGTACTGAGAATTTTGTTGCTTCTGTGCTGCTCAGGGAAGAAGGTGGTGAGTAATACCCTGTCTATTATGTGAGCAAAGTCCTTAGAGGAGCCGAGTTGTGATATCCATATGTGGAGAAGTTGGCTTTAGCTGTCCTTACAGCAGCAAATCACTTGCGTCACTTTTTCCAATCACATACCATAATTGTCTGCACAAACCATCCACTAAGAAAGGTCTTGCACCAAGCTGAAACTTTAGGACGATTAGTGGAATGGTCAATCAGGCTGGGTGAGTTTGACATCAGGTATGAATCTTGTATGGCGATGAAAGCACAAGTACTAGCTGATTTTGTAGCTAAATTCTCTAGTGAAGGCCAAGCAGATGACTCACAATCTGTAATACCAAACCTCGAGGGTGACATATGGAAACTTCATAAAGATGAGGCTTTGGGAAACCTGGGAGCAGCAGTAGGAGTTGTCCTATAGGGACCAGGAAAAATAAAAGTGCAGTATGCAGTTTGCCTAAGTTTCCCAACAACTAACAATGGAGCAGAATACGAGGGCTTGGTGGCAGGACTCATGTTAGCTTTGGAGGTACGACCCCCAATCCTTCATATCTTCTCAGATTCACAACTTGTTGTGAGTCAAATCGCAAGCACATTCACAACCAAAGAACCAAATCTAGTTAAATATCACTCCCTAGCCACATCCCTCCTGAACAAACTAGAAGAAGGCGGAAGCATATAGAAGTTGTTATAAATAGAAAGGGTGAAGAATAAGGAAGAGGATGCCATAGCCAAAGCCGTTTCATGAGGAGAAACCTTAGCAGAAGGGGTCACAGTCGAGCAACTAAACTTTTTGAGCTTCGAAAAATAAGAGGTCCTGGTCACCTAAAATGATGATAGCTGGATGCGCCCAATAATGGGTTTTCTGCAAAAGGACGTTCAGTTGAAAAACAAGCAGAAAGCCATTAAACTCTATTGGAGAGCAACAAACTATGCACTGGACAATGGGAGCTATACAAGACATCAAAATCACATCCTTGGGCCAAGTGTGTAACCAGAGAAGATGACAACTATATTATAAGGGAGATACATTATGGAGTGGGAGGAGCTCATGAGGGCTCAGATACCACAATTAGGAAGATCATGTTAACAGGATATTATTTGGCTACGATGAAAAGTGATATTCGCCATTACGTTCACCACTGTAGGACGTGTCAGAAGTATGATAGAGTGCCTAGGCAACCCTCATCAGAGCTACAGCCGATAACTTCAGCTTGGCCTTTTGCGCAATGGGGAATAGACATCCTGGGACCTTTCCCCATAACAACTACTTAGAAAAAGTTTGTGGTTGTTGCAATTGATCATTTCTCTAAATGGGTAGAAGCAGAGGTCCTTAGCACCATTACACCAGCTCGGATCATCAGTTTCTTTAGGAATAATGTCATCTTTAGGTATGAGGTTCCCCACAAGATAGTCACTAATAATGGAAAGCAGTTTGACTCAAAAGCCTTTAAATCTTTTTGCAAGGAGTGTCACATTAGTTTGCACTTTACATCAGTAGCTCATCCGCATACTAACGGCCTTACTGAAGTCACCAACCGAACCATCCTACAAGGATTGAAGAAAAGGCTAGATGGAGAAAAGGCCAACTGGGCGAATGAACTGAATAGTGTACTATGAGCATACAGGACAACACTTGGACAAGCAACAGGGCAAACACCATTCTCCTTAGTATATGGAGTAGAAGCAGTGATACCAGTGGAAATTGGACTACCAAGTAGAAGAACTGAAGAATACGATGAACTAAGAAATAACGAGAGCCTAAAAATCAGCCTGAATTTGTCAGAAGAACTAAGAGAAAGTACTGCAACCCAAACTAAGGTGTATAAATGAGGGTAAGGCGATATTTCAACAGAAGAGTCAAAGCTAGATAGTTCGGAGAAGGCAATATGGTTTGGCGAAAGGCAGAAATCACTAAAGGCTCAGCGGCGGTAGGAAAGCTTGGGCAGAATTAGGAAGGACCTTACGAGATATCAAAATAGATAGGACCAAGTACCTATAAGCTGAGGAAAGTGGAAGGAGCCGAACTCCCCAGAACTTGGAACGTTGACAATCTCAAGCAAGCATATTGTACATAGTCACTTTATAAAGTGTAAAAAAGCTTTTCTATTCAAAGTATAATAACGATGAGACCTCAGATTTTTTCACTTGATATATCCTGTCCTTCTAAAATATCAAAGGATAGAAAGCATTGTAACATCCCGACCCGGTAAAGCGATTCTAAGAGGGTGGGTAGAGAGGGTTCTTGACGAGCTTCTAGGATGGCAGATTATTTAGGGTAGTGGAATGCGGGACATAGGAATGAATCGGATCAAATATCGAAAAGGGGGTAACTAATTATCAGAGGCGCCTTTAGGTGGAATGGCTAGAGAGTTGAAAGAACTCCAGGATTAAGCGTGCTCGCTTGACAGAAATTTTAGGATGGGTGACCAATTGGAAAATTCTCATTTCACCTGCGGGACAAAACTGTGCAGGTCTTGCCATCACTAATGGCCTAAGCGGCCCACATTTTTCTCTGTCCAAAGGGACAGTTCACCAATGGCCTAAAATGGCCCACACCTTTTCTCTATCCAAAGGGACAATTTGCCAATGGCCTAAAACGGCCCCCACCTTTCCCTGTCCAAAGGGACAATTTGCCAATGGCCTAAAACAGCCCACACCTTTTTCCATCCAAAGGGATAGTTCGCTAACAGCCTAAAGTAGCCTACACTTTTTTGGCCAAAAAACACAGCTCGCCAAAAGGCTTAACATTCTGTTAACACATTAAAGTAGAAGCGCAGGTCACTTAAGATGTCATTCATTAAATTATTTTCTAAGACAGAAACCTCTGGTAATTACGTTTACCAATAATTACCATAAGTAACAACATTAAGTTAGATCGCCAAGTATTATGTACAACAAAGGTATGATCGGATAATAGAACAAATGAGAAAAACTAAGTAAAACATAAAAAACTAGAAGACTAAAACATTTGATTTTTCATTAAGTGAAAAAAGAAGTCTTTACATATGCATAAATACAAAAGCTCCTACACTAAGTCTATAAAAGGCTATACAAAAATTCTAATTACCCTGCTCAAAAGGAGCAGGTGAGCTAGCCCTAGAAGAATGTTGTTGATTCCCCTCATCATCTTCAACATCTTCTGGATAAATATCATTTACCCAATTCCAATCAGCATCCGAGTGCCTCGCCTTAAGCACAACTAATATATTTGATCGAAGGCTCAAGCAGGCTCTTACTAGATCATCATCCTGGGACTCCTCTCGCCCCTTGAGCTCTTGAATCTCAGCCTCCTACTCCTTCAACTTACCTTCCAGTTCCCCTACGCTCGCCTCCAGCCCCTTATTTTTCTCCAGAAAGCCACCAGTTCTCTTCTTGTAACTTGTTTATATCAGCATCACGAGAGGCTAGCTCGGCTTTATGGCGTCTTGATCTTGCATGGATTTAGCTGCCTCCCTCAAGGTCATCTCCATCTCATTATATTTTACCTCCAGCTCGGTATTGGAGACTTAAGCTTTTGCAGCCGATTATATTGGAGGGTATTAGCATTAATAGCTTGAAAGAGGCACTGATTCAAGTAATCAGTGGTCGCTCGATCATCCAAGTGCTCGAAAAAGAGCGAGTCAGTAGGAAATAAGCAAGCGTGAGCTAGCTCCCAGCTGGGGCCATCGTCCCTAACATTACAATCCAACCCATACCTATTAATGAAGTAGGATCGGAGATCACAAGCCTTAGTGAGAGGAGGAGGAACAATCGAGCTAGGACGTTATTGCGAAGCAAGAGTAAGTGTCTCCCTCGCCCTCTTTCTTGGAGGTTTGGTTGGGAGGAGGTGTAGCAGTTTCAATAGTGGGTTCAGTAGAGGGCTCGCCAGCTCACTTAGAAGGCATTGCCTCCATAATAGGTTCTCCAGGAAGCATCTCCTTTGAAGGCTTAGTCGATGCTCGCCTTTTCATAGCATTGGCTATCTTTGACATCTTAGAACCTTGCCCTTTCTTGGGTACCATGCCTACACAAAATAAAAAAGAAAATTAAGCAGTATTAGTTTTAATAATCCTAAGCAAGAACATTTAAGGAATAGGAAATACCAGAGTCGGAAGGGTTCGGCCTAACAGGACCGTTGGTTGAGCGGATGGGATAGCTATCAGCTATCACCTTCTTTAAATCCACACACTCGAGCCCCCTAGCCTTTATAAAATCGGTGACCCCTCGGTCATAAGTGGTAGGCGAGGGAGGAAGAAAATGTTGAGAATCTATAGATCAATTATTTGGAATCCCGAATCCTCTAGTGAACTTCACTATAAAAAATTTTGACTTTTAAATCTTCAAGGCGGAGATCTTTGATTTTTTCGCAAAAATGTTACAGTTCGCCTTTGCCTAAAGAAAACAATGATCCTCAGAAGGGTGGTAAGAGAAGTGATACAACTCCCGAATTGCACTGGCATTCAAATGATTTCCATCTTCTTTTGCCAAAGCAATAGCGGTGCAAAGAAATCTCAAGCCGTTTGGATGAAGCCCGCGTATGGTTATTTGGTAAT
The DNA here is from genome assembly GCA_948099535.1 of Jatropha multifida. Classification (NCBI taxonomy): domain Eukaryota; kingdom Viridiplantae; phylum Streptophyta; class Magnoliopsida; order Malpighiales; family Euphorbiaceae; genus Jatropha; species Jatropha multifida. The sequence continues at coordinate 39,723 of CANUEX010034981.1, forward strand.
CATTGAAAAATGATTTTAGAGCTTCGGATAGGGGATTTGAACTCGAACGAAAGTCCTCCTCATATAACATAATACAGTCCTTATACATAAGAGAGTTAATCCGTATATCTCCTGAAGGGCGAATCAATTGATATTCAAAGAGGATGTTATACAAGTAGTAAATATCCAGAAGTTTGCCCTCATCTATGTCAAAGGGTATATTCCCCACCCTAATATTTTCCTTCCTCCCCTTTGCCTCCTCCTAACCTGAGTCTACCTCTTTATGAGGCTCGCTGACAAGGCGTTCAGAAGGCTCACCCCTAGGGGGCTCAGACACTATTTGAATGTCCTCACTGCTAGATGAACTCATGATCCCGATCGAGCAATAAATGAATTAAGAAACAAAGGGAAGAGAAATGAGAGAACTTACTGAATTCGACAATTCCTAAAGAGAGAAAGAAAGAGAGAAGTCTTAGAGAGAGAAGCTCTGATAGTGAGAAATGCAAAGAGTAACAAATGAAAGTGAAAATGAGGTTTATATAAGCCAGGCAAAGCAGATGAATAGTCTCCATAATTAATGAGGCGACTCCTCATAGAACCAGATGCCTCGAGCTCCCCAACACTGCCATAAAGAACCTGCCAAGACATCATTTCAAACCCCTCTTAAAAAAATATAATAAAATAAAAAATATATAAATAATATATAATAAATCATGAAATAAAAAAAGCAAAACAAATTAACCAAGGTACAACTGAAACTCAATAAGCATAAACATTTGGACATAAAATGACCAAATAACTTATGGGGGACTACTGTTAATATATAATAATAAATTACTTTAATTAAATAAATAAAACCCTAATTTACTCCTAAACAGGAAGTAAATTAGGATTCCAAATCCTTGTCTAATACGGATTATTCGAACTCCAATATATATCTCCTAAACTTATCCTAAAATCGGGCTAATCACAATCAACCTCTCTCAAAATTCTGAGAGTTTAACAGGACTTGAATGATATGATGTTGCTCGATGGACGAGTTATGTGAAAATATATTGAAATTATGATGCCTTAACTAGTTGATAGTTCGATTTTAGGAAAAATATTGTCAAAATTCCAATAGGATAGTTAGAATAAACTAAGGATAGAGTTGTAGAAGCTACCTATCAATTAGATGGATTATTAAAGATAAAATAGATAAGATAAGGAAAGATTAAATTCTAAGAATTTAAAATGAAATGATAAATGAGTTAGAATTAGGTTTGCAACAAGCATAATGAACATAAGATAGTCAATTTAATTCTACAACTAGAATTCTTATCCGAATTCTTTTACTTAGATGTTTCATGGGTTCCTAAGAATCAAATGACAGACAACAAGTAACTAGGAACATGAGGATAGCTTCTAACAATATTGTAAAACCATAAATAGTGTTAAATAACTTGAATTACCTATTTATGATGCATTCATCATGCACGAATATTTGATAGCATGCATACCCTCCAATAACATGCAGGCACATTGACTATTGCATTTTGATTTGAAATTATTAATAGTGTGCTTGGATGGTTTGTGATGAAATAAAATCATTATGGATATAGTGGCAGGGTGAGATTCCCCGTAAAGTCATTAACAAGGGTTAAAACATAAAGCCATTAAATCAAATTTTGTAATGACAGTCATTAGAGTTCCTATCAGGTCATTGAGTTAAGCCTATAGCGGCAGTATGATGAAATGATAAATGAATTAGACAAGTATAATGAATTTAAGATAGTTAATTTAAATTTTACGACTAAAATTTTTATCCAAGTTCTTTTACTTAGATGTTCCATCGGTTGTCGAGAATCAAATGACAGACAACAAGTAATTAGGAACATAAGGATAGCTTCTAACAAAGTTGTAAAATCAAGAGTAGTGTTAGATAACTTGAACTACCTATTCATGTTGCATCCATGCATATATGTTACATAATTGCCCTTATATATATATATATATATATATATATTGAATTAATTATGATTATTGAATTTTGATTTGAAATTATTTGTATTGTGCTTGAATGATTTGGGATGAAGCAAAATCATAGTAGGAGTTAGAGTCCTTATAAAGTCATTGATTAGAGTCCTTATTTAGTCGCCCTGCTATGGATTCGGAAGTCCTACAGCGGCAGGGTTAGAGTCTTTGATAAATCATTTCGCTATGGATATGTAGAGCTTATAGCGATGAGGTTAGAGTCCACATTAATTCGATCGGACTAAGAAAGATAGTGTAGTGATTCTGGTGAACTGAATCATCTGGTATCGTGATTACTTATTATGGTTTAATTACTTATTATGTGTTATGCGTGTGACTATTCTTTTCTACCATTGTATGAATATTTGTGATCATGCAAGATAGGGATAACAACTAAATAACTTCATATCGTGTGACTGTATGGAGTGAGGAAAATTATTTAGTTTTACTCAATGAATTGAGGTGCTCACCTCTGTAAAAAATTTTCCAGATTATAGGTTTAACCTTAGTTCATATCCCTCCTCGACTAGCCATATGGAACATAAGTTGAAGAATGTCTATAAAGCTGAATATATATATATATATATATATATATATATATATATATATTATAAGCACTACTTCACAATTATATATAATGAGTTTAAGCAACATGCAATGCACATTAGCAAAATTAGTGCCCGTTTGGTTTAACTGTTCATACCAATTAATGGCTGATAACAATAAATAAATTTTTTAATGTATATATTTTTTAATTTTAAAAGTAAATAAATTATTTTTTATTTTTTAATTTTTAATCCATTGAGCCACTGAACCGAAATAACACTACATGTAACAATTATACATAAACTTCATTTTATTATTATTATCATATATGCTTGTTATCATAGTTATCTGTAACTTGTATTCATCATTTTGTTACAATAACCTATATATAAATAATGACAATTGTCTTCATAAATACAATAAATACTTTTTTTAATATTCTTTTATATGGTATAAGAGTCTCTATAGGCAAAATGAATGCATCTTCTCAAAATTCCTTAACCACATCCCATCATACATTTTCCATCAAACTCAAGTAAGAATTATTTGCATGGGAAACACAATTTTTTACTGCTTCTCAGTTACCAAAATTTAACTGATGGCAGAATGTAAGCACTAACCGAAACTGTTCCAAACCCAACCAAGCCTAAGGAATTCATTCCCAATCCTAGATTTCAACCATGGTTTTAGAAAGATCAAATGCTCCTTTGCTGGCTCCTTTCTTTTGAGGAAGTCATTCCCTCCATTATTGGCATGACATCCTCTTATGAGGTTTGGAACACCTTAGCTAATACTTTTGGTTCAATATCTCATAATCGCCAATTGCAACTTAATATTGAATTTCAAGAGCTTAAGAAAAATAATTTGACTATATCAAATATGCTCAAAGAGAAAAATCTTTTTCTAATGAATTAGCAACCGCAGGTCATACCATGACCGTTGCAGCATTTAATGCTATTATTATATCGCAACATGGGGAGTAAATGTCAAAAAATTATCATTGCCCTCAACTTGTGATCAGAACTTATCACTTTTTATGAGTTTCACAATCATTTGCTCGCACATGGAATTCTACTCAAAAGTGTGTTTGATGCTCCCATTGCTAACTCTGTGCAACAGAACAACACCAACAGCTCATTGCCAACAACATCCAGACCATTCCTACTGCAACAAAATTTTGGTCAGTAGAACTTTTACCACTCAAAATAAAGTCGTGGCCCTTGTCCAATTGTGGCCTAAAAAATCATACTGCAAACCGTTGTCGATGATGCTACGTGCCCAGCCGTAATGTGCATGCCAACTATGTTGCAGTCCAATATATGCTGCGTCCACATCAACCTCTTCCGCAATAGTCTCTTTTGTCGTATCAGCAACAGCCTCTTCTGCAATATCAGCAACAACCTCTTCCACATTATCAGTAGCAACAGCCTCTTCTGCAATATCAATAACAACCTCTTCCACAATATCAGTAGCAACAGCCTGCATAATGACTTGTTGACTTCGAAACAAACTACCATGTGACACTGAAATTGGTAGGCCTTAATACTGCACAACCATATAATTTGAATGACAATATTCAAGTCAACATATAATTAATAGTTGATTGACCATATTATTTTTTATTTTAATACATATATAATATTAATTAGTTTGTTTAATGTCATACTCCCTCCGTCTCATTTTATTCACATGATTTGATAAAATACGTATATTAAGAATTTAGTTAATAAAAATTATTTTATTATTTTTTACCTTTAACTCATTAAAATATTAATAAAGATCCTCCATTTAACGAAAAATCATAAAAGTTATTATAAGAAAAATAATTATTTATATATTTAAATTTAGAATCTTGCAAATATTTTGAGACATTTAAAAAAGGAATAATAAACAAATAAAATAGGACGGATAGAGTATTTAATAAAAAATTATTATTTTTTAAATAAAATAAAAAATATTAATTTAAAAAATAAATAATTTTATTAATAATTATTTTTATGAAGTAAATGAAGTTGAAATAGACTATAAAAATAATAATAAAAAAAAAAAGGTTCCAAACACTTCAACCTAATCGAAGCAAATGCCCACTTGGCCTCTTTTAAAAAGGGGCCAACAAATAAGTAGACACCAGCAGCAATGGACTTGGCAGTTGGTACTGGCGCTGACACTCGGACAGGCACAAATAGCTCCAAATTGGCGGGAAGAAATTAAGTTCCCAACTGCCACTCGCCCACCCTTCAATTTTTTGTTTCATATGTTAAACATCTTCAATCTCAACGTATCCACCCGTAATCCTATCTTTCCATTCCTAATCTCCCTCTCTATCCAAGTCCAAAACAAAAGCAATTTCCCTTTCTTCTACTTCCAAAAACAACCAAAACACTCTATCCGTTTTTGTTTCTGTTTCCAAAATTCATCAATGCCTCCTTCTAAATCCAAAATCGTAGCTGAATACGCCAAATCAAACAGTTCGTCATGCAAGAACTGCTCCCAAGTTATACCCGCTAAAGCCCTCAGGTTGGGTTTGGTCACCAGAGACGCGCGAGGGTTTGATGTGACCAAATGGCATCACTTGGATTGTTTTTCTCAGTTGATTGAATCGACAGAGGTGGTTGGGGGATTTGCTTTGCTCCAGGTTAGCTTTGCGGTAAATTTTTTTGTGTGGTAAATTTTAGGGTTTTTGAAGGGTTTTAGGAGGATTGATATGCTGTTATGTTTCTGTTGTTGTAATATGAAGGAAAAAGATATAAGCTTGATTAGACTGTTTTTATTGGCCAAGTTGGGCTGGCATTTTTTGCTTCTGTACGGACCAAATCTGCTGATAGAGCATATTTTTTAATTTCATTTTCTCCAAGTTGGTATTGTTGCATGTGGAAATTTTATTTCTGCATTCTTCTTCTTCTCCATTTCTTTCTTTGTAACATTTTTTTTATTGTGGTTTCAGAGTTGCGATCAGGAAGCTTTGAAGAATTTGGTGGGTGGGTCTAAAAGTTCTGTAGAGGAGGTATAATGAACTTTTAGTAGATTAGGATTACTCTATCTATCATCTCATGCACTTAATTACAGTTACCATATTCATCTCAACTTACTACTTTTAACATGTTGATTATTCTATAAAAGTAGAATTTACACCAAATAGAAGCATGACCTGTAGAAAATAATCATAGTCAAAATCTTTTGCAATGGATATCAGTTTTAGTTGTAAAGATGTGATGCAAAGTTAACCAGTAAAGGGATATGATTGTTTAAATGCTGGTAACTTTTGCTGCCTATTAATCTATCTATTAGCATGTGATTGATCTATTTTATGAATCGGTAAATGAGTGGAGCCTGTGTCTATGGAGCTAAGTATGGGGATAAGTTGTGCTTGCTTGTTGTCTTATTTGGGTGCCATTCAAATCTTGAAAAATTCCTTTAGGGACCTTTGTTTAACATTGCATACATTTTTTAGAAGTTAATTCAACCTCTCTTTCCATTGCTACATTTCTTATTGTGTAATGCAGATTGGGAATTATCTTCTCCAGCTTGAGAGTTATTATTTAGATATATTATTAATAAGGAGTACCGTTGCAATCTCCACTTTTCTAGTGACAATATAAATAGAGGGTTAGAGGACTTAGGTCTTCTTTGTGGCTCCCTTGCTTTTCATTTCATTTTTGCAAAATTTCCTTCTGATTTGTTTACACAATAAGTAAAGTCTGCAAAACTTAATGGATAATTTCCAAGGAAAATTTCCCTTTACTTAATTGTTATTGCATCAATGTCACATGGTTGATGGAACATCTAGGTCAACAATGATTCTGTGGTATCATGCACATCAAAAAATGACCAAAGGAATACATCTTTTAGCGTTCCTTTCTGATATTTGCGCGCACACACACACAAATTGCTGGGAGCAGAAGAAAGTGGAGGTGTTAGGGGTGGTGAGGATCTTTTTATTATTATTATTATTGCAGGTCCTATGAACATTATCTTAGCTCCATTTCATTTTCTAACATCCAGCTTCAAGGTGGAGATAAGGATGCAGTTCATGAAAGCCCAAAGAGTTTTTATAAGGTACATATGGCAAAAAAAGTGTGCTTTGTCTATATTTATATATTTGGAGCCTGGAAAATGCATATTATTGTTCTCATATTATTCATAGCTTTCATCTTTGCTAATGACCAAATTCAGAGACAACGAGAAAATGAACCAGGGGAAAAGAATTCTAAGAAAACTAAGGTAAGTGAGAACTTATCTTTTTTCATTTTTTTTCCTTTGAAATTTTAATTTTCCTCTTTCTTTCCGCATGTTAAATTGTAAAAAGTTGTATTGTGATGTGTTTTGCATTTTTAGTTGCAAAGTTGTTGGTTAGTTGGTGGAGCATTTACAGCTGGTTGTTTAACTTTTCTTGACGCTTTTATCAAGATGGACAATTCTGAGTTTTAATTTGCATTGCCTCTAGTTATCAACAGCTAATGAGAAAGCTGAGCTGGAGCTGGATATAGCCTTTTCACTGTCTGATATCAAGGATAAGTATAAGGTGTGGTAAATTGATATCTTGTTATGTTTACATTTAGTGTTCTAATCTCATCTTTTGTTGTTATTTGTTTACCTTATTAAGGGGGAAAAAATTATTCAGTGAAGGTGTGAGAGTCTTATCTCATATTTCCTTTGGGAAAGGCTGTGTTTCACTATCTGTTTCTAATCTTTCCTTTTGATTCAGGATGCTACATTATTGCCAAATTGGAAGGCATTTGAAACAATCATATTTCTTGAACGAGTAAGGACACTGGCTATAGTGCTGTTGAGATACACATATTCCAACCCATGTATTCATGTGCTTATGCTTAATTTTCTTCCTGAAGTCATTTGGATTATCCATCTCTTCACATAGCTACATGATCACTTGGTTTGCAGCATTTTTCTTAGTGATATTCAGATGTTATATGCAAACGTTGATGGCGTATGTGCAAATCATATTTGATGTGTTCATGATTCAAATAAAATGTTTTTATGTTTTTGCAGGATGATGGTCTCCATGATTCAAATAAAATTGCAGCATTTGATTTTGATGGATGTCTTGTGAAGACGTCCGTTAAGAGGTATACTTCTACTTTTGAGTTGTTCAGTATTGATATTTTGGCATTTCCAAATTTTGCTATTGGAAACTATAGTTTAGTGCATATTTGCCCTCTAGATCTAGGATGTCTATTGCAATATGCATTGTTGACACTTATGTTATGTTTGATTCAAGGGAAAAGAGAAAGGATGGAAAGGAGCAGAGAGTGAATAAGAAGGAGAATTCCCTTTCTTTGTATGGTTAGGTGGAGAGCCATCAAAAGAATCAAGCATTGTCTCCTTTACTCAGAGCTTGGGTCCACCCTTGCTCTTCCTCCTAAAATTGGAGTATTGAGGGAGGAAAGCCTAACAAAAATATATATTTTAATGAATATTAACATTTTTCCCATTAAATATCAATGAATATCAACCATGCATTTAAATCCGAGTTTCAAAAATTTATATGTGCAAATGGTGTATTGATTAACTTGTAACTTTTTTTCTGTGCTCTGTTTCTAAAACCAAAGAAAAGAGAGTTCTTCCTTCAAACCAAACAAACTAGGGAAAGAGAAACTTGATTTTTTTTTGTCCTTCTTGTCTAAGCTCTTCTGTCCTCCCAACCCAATATTCTTTGTCTTAGGATGTTAGAGCAATCTGAGGAAAACCTTAGAAAATTGTACCACTAGTTGGAAACAGATCCATATGGTCAACTAGCTGGTTTGGGAAGGCTTACTTGGGTTGAGTTAGTTCAATGAACGGAGAGGGAAAAGAGAAAAAGAAAAGAAGAAATTTGAGATGGGTTCCTGAATTCTGTCACTGAAATTAAAAGCCTAAGTGGCATCTTTGCTTAGGTGTAAATTTAATGACAAATGATTCATTCCCCTTCCTTCTTTTAGTGGCTTATGACTATAAATGGTTTATCATTTATTGAAAAGAAATTAATAAAAAATTACATGGTCTCTACATGGATGGTGTTCACTTGCATGTCCTAGGTACAAACAATTTGTTGTTTATGTGTTTGTGCAACAAATTTATATATATATATATATAGCTTGTTGCTTGTAGAGTCTAACTCTTTTTTCTCTTGGTAGATGCACAATGTCCATTGACAGAACCAAGATTTTTTTAAGGGGCCAAATTGCTTATATAATGAATAGCATGAACTTGCATTTATATCTGCATCAATGTAATATATTTAAGTATATGTGCTAAAAGGATGTAAATTCTATCTTTATTATAATATTTATGCTAAAATAACTTATTTAGGAAAGAATTTGTGAAACCGATGTGATTGAATGACTCTTAATGGTTTGTATAATACATCCTGACTGAAATAATGCTTTACCTCTAAACAGACAACTGCTGCATTTATACAACTATTCTTCAAAATGAAATATAATTTCCTAAACAGTACATGAAATCAAGGAAGAACTTGTGCACAGCAAACAGAACTTCAAGATAAACAAAATAGGCAGAGGTCAAATATAAGAGAAAAGAAATTAGTAAAAATGTATCTGTGATTTGTAAGAGACTAAGATATCAAAACAGATGAGTGCTTCTCCTACATAAGAAGTGATAAAACTGTGATTATATATGCCATCGAGTGGAATTGCTTTCTTGAGAAAACTTTTCTTGAAATACAAATTTAAGATTTATTTGGGATGAGTTGGGTAATTCATGGTTCACTAAATTTCATCACTTTAATTTAATATGATGGATCATTGAACTAAATATTATTATCTTTGAGATTTTTTTTCTTTAAAAAAATAAGAGACCTGTATGATAAAACTACAATTAGAACACTTGTCTAATAATGATAGTAGAAATTTTTAGCTCAAAAAAAACAGGGTGAGGGGAAGGATGACCTGTGCAAGTTGAATTTGCACTACAAAATGGCAAAATTTTGGAGCTTGGTCGATGCCACACCCCTCAAGCCCTCCCTCCGCATCACTGAGCTTGTTATTCTGTTTGCCTTGGGTATGAATGACAAGAATATGAGAAGTGGCTTGGTGTTATGTTGCTAATGTTTTTCAAGTAAAGATTGTTTGCACCACTGCAGATAACAAGTTATCATTGGTAATAATCCGATGTCATCAAGTACCTTCCCTTTGGTGCTGCTAGTAAAAAATTGCTCATATAATGACTCATTCTCAGACATTATTGAATCCAATTAATGTCTTTTTCTTTTCACTCATATACCTTTCCCCATCTTGTCATTTTGTCTTGTTTTATTTTTTTTTGTTTGTTTTTTTTTTCTCTATTGCAACTGATATTTAGCTATGCTGTCATGTTCAATCAATAATTATATTCAAGATGTATAAATATTCTTATTAATATTCTATTATTAAATAGAATATTCTATTATTAAATATTCAAAAATATTATTCATGTTATTTTAAAGAATTGGAACTATTACTGTCCTGACGTAATGCTGTCAATTCTTCTTACTGTTTTGTTTCAAATACTTGTTCAAATTTCTAAGTTTGAATCTTTCAAACTTATTGTTCTCGAGTGTCTATCGGATGGTTGCACTTTGCATTATAAGTATCAAGTTGAGAATTGGAGCAAGGAAGCTAACTACGTTTGTTTTTTTTTTTTCCAGAGTTGGTGCAGATGCATGGTCCCTTATGTATCCCTCAGTACCAGACAAGTTATTGAGCTTATATAATGATGGATACAAATTGGTTAGTTTCTTAATCTTCCCAACATTTTTTCTCATTATGGTTGCTTTTAGAAATGTTATGTTTCTGGCATCATGCTGTCTGATTTTATGATTAATATATTCTTAACGTAAACATCGATTTTTTTTTTTTAAAGGTTATCTTCACAAATGAATCCAACATCGATCGCTGGAAGAACAAAAGACAGGTAGCAGTGGACTCTAAAATTGGACGCCTCAACAACTTCATCAAACGTGTGAAGGTTCCAATGCAGGTTGTCAAGCTGCATTAGAATATGTTTTCATTTCATATTTGTAGAACTCTGTTTTTTGTTCTTGCTGGTAATGCTAAGAATATAATTTTAGTATAAAGAGATTAATGTGAATGGTTCACAGTAATCAAAGTCTTGGAAAGTTAATACATAAATTCATTCATCATTTTCATTCAAAGGGCTATGGTATTCTCTTACCTGTATTTTTGTCTTCAAAGAGGTTTGAGAGCAAGTATTAGGATCAACTTATGAAAATAATTATGCTCTCAATTTTATTTTCTTTTGTTTATTTTTTGAATCTTCACAGTCTACCCAAGACTAAGGCTTGGTTGTTGTGGTTGCTTTTGTATTGTCTGCCCATGTATAGTTTGCTGTGTTAGGATCCCTTGACTTGTTACTGAATTATCTCAAAGAATTTTTTTTTTTTAATGCCTGATGCTGAATTACTGAATAGAATATGGAAACTTGATGAAATGTCTTTGAATCTGCAAAGATTTACAGCCCTGAGCTTATGGCCTGATACACACTCTTAGGTCTTATATATCTTATGTTCATTGTGAAAAAATAAGACAATCTCTTAATTTCTCTTAGCTCTTGCTTGTCGTTCTTCATTAGATAAGCCTTAGAATTGATGCTACTTTTGAGGATTTGGCAATTGATTAAGTATTCTATATCTGTAATATTCCACAAACCTCTTCTCATGGGTGCCTTGTTAGTACAATAATTCCAGTTGAGCACATTATCCTGAGTAAATATGGGAGTTTTTGCCTTCGGGAATAGTGTCCTACTTGCCTGTTCTAACTAAATAGCTTTTTCTCCAGTAAATATGCAAATTTGAAAGTTTTTATTGACAGTATCTATATGCAGGTTTTTATAGCTTGTGGATATTCCAGTGGTAAAGCAGAAGATCCCTTCCGCAAGCCCAAACCTGGCATGTGGTGGATCATGGAGAAACATTTTAACTCTGGCATTTCAATTGATATGGACCAGTTATTTTCTTCTTCTTTTTATTTATTCATTATTCTGTTTGAGACATACTGGGCTCATGAGATCTATACTTTCAACATGCATCAAATTATTTCAAATTAGCTGCTTAAATTTCACCTACAGTCACTATACTAATGATTAGATCTCATTGAAGTAAGTGAATTGAACATCTGTAAATTTGTCCCAATAATACCACTGAACCAAACATCTGACTAAATTTAGACAGCAACCTTTTTTAAATTTTTTAGGTATATTTTGTATCCTTAGTGGGCCGGCAAGACATTTTTCTCTACTCTCTGTTCCTTTCCTTGATAGATCCTCTCTTTTTCTCTTTTCCCTATCTACTGGTGAAAGAAATGAAACTAATATTATGCGAGGTTTTCCCTATTCTCATTCTCTCTATTCTCTGTCACCCTAGTAATTTTTTTTTTTTAATATATCTTTCCTGCAAAGACAGAAGAAAAAACATTTCAGTGGCCCATGGAACTCCTGAATTGTTTTGAAGGTTGCCATGTCATACTCCTGATTGAATATGGCAGAAAGTCAGCCCCATTAACCTTATTGTTACAAAAAATAAGGTTCAGTGATTTGTAAGCAAAATTGATATTTAGTGATTTTAATAGAATTCAGTGACAGCTTTAGTGATTGCAAGGGAAAATTAATTGATGCTCATCTCTGTATTCTCATTAATAATCTTGTCTGACTGCTAATTATGTAATGACTTCTGTATGACAAGGAATTATGGTTTAATAAACACTTTCATTGTCTTAATTCACAGATCTTTTTATGTCGGGGATGCAGCAGGGAGAATCAATGATCATAGTGATGCTGACTCAGAATTTGCAAAGGTAAAGTTAGATCTATTTATTTTATGCGAGACTGTGGTGCAAAAGTTGTCATTTGCTGCTGTCCCTGGTATTTGGTTCTCTGATGAAATAAACTTATTTGTATCCCAGTGCCCAGAAATTGACACATTTTTGCAGAGCTTTCTGTCTATTGTATTACACAATTGCACATGATTGTTTCTGTTCCCAATAGGATTCCGAAACTATGTTTACTCATTTACATGCCTTTCCCTATAGATCACCTCGCTTCCTCTGGGAGTATACGAAGTCTCTAGTTTCAATTTTTCAGTAGAAATTAAAGAAATCATAGGGTGATTACTTCCCTTTCAGAGGCGTAACATCAGGAACCACCTTGAACTGATAATGTCGTAGAAAAACCTTGTATGATTCAAAAACAACGGTTCAGGCTATCATATATAGTAACGAAAAGTGGCATTCATATTGAGGTAATGGTTCTCTCCATCTGCCTCTTACGTATGCATGTGCATGAAATATATCTGTCATCACCTGGAGGGATTCATCATAAGTTAAACAAAGTATTGCTGAATAAACTGTATTGTTTATTTGTTTCCAGTACTGTTCACTTTTCAATGATTCTGTTTGATTAAATCAAAGCTTTTCCCTTTTGTTGTAGGCCATTGGACTGAAGTTCTTTGTCCCTGAGGATTACTTCTGCGCTTAGAAGATTTTAGTCATCAGTACCTGGTGCAAGTGACTACCGCGGTGATCCAAATCAGAATTGTAGTCGTTCCCTGTGCATTCAATTATCATACTTATATCAGTAACTTGAGCCATCTGCTGATTTGCTTATATGCTGTGGATTAACTCGTACTCTCTCTGTCTCTAGTATTAATCCACTGAAATTTGTAAAATTAAGATCAAAATGAAGGTGATTAGTTCGTATATGAATTGCCAGAGTATATTATAAAGCCCCTTCCCCAAATTTTTGCTAATTATACATTTGTTTTTTGTTTTCTGAAGCGCATTAATACTCGACTTCTTACGATTTGTTTACTGTTTAATCCTGCACTGCTGCAACCACCACAGCAAAAATGGCTGTGACAAGCTTTTAATGTCTTTGAATTTCAAAACTTAATTAAACTAGTATGTTTGGTTAAAAAGTGGGGAGTTCCATATAATATTTATAAGGACTAAATACCAGCTAATTCAATTCAGAAGCAGCCTGAACCAAGGATTTTGTTTCACTTATATTAAAGAAATCACGTTGTTTACACTGTTTGCTGGCAAACATGGTCGGTCCACTCTCCTGCAGGGAGGCTTAGACAAGGGAATTCAAATGGCTGGGCCAATGTATCCCTCAAATGATTCACACTGATTCTCCATTACAGTTACTGCAAAGGAGGTCGCTAAAAATTAAACTCAAGTCGATATATTTGTATTTCGCTTCATTGAGATTGGATAGCATCGTTAATTTCATGAACTTTGTATTTGTATAGACTCTTGATTCTGAATAAAATGTCCATGAAAAAACAGAGTTTGTCACATTACTAAAATTACTTCTCAAAGACTTGCACAATTCTGTATTAGGATTTTGACACTAACTACTAATTTCAAGATTTCTTTACGTAATTTTGTTCTTTGACGACAGATGAAGAGAACATTTTCATATACTACGAAATCAAGATTTACATTCCAATGCTTCATTCCTTCCTACCAATCTCACCGTCCAAAATGGCATGCCTCGTTAAAACGATCTCCTTGACAAGGTTCCTATAAGTGAAAGGTCTAACTGCTGCTCGCAGGAACAATTCTGGAGGAATTCTACTCTTCTTAATTCTCTTGCGCCATTTACCAAGACCAACAGTCTTCCATTCGTTGGGACTCACTTTTGCTCTAACACCTCTCAAGGCAGTTTCATCTCCATCTTCTTCATTCTTTTCTTTCTCTTGAGTTTCCATTCCCTTTGACTGCTTCTTGTACAATTCATTTTTTCCTTTCCCTTGATTTTCCATTCCCTTTAACTGTCTCTTATACAATTCAGTTGTTGTCTCTACACTCCATCTTGCTAGATTCTCCATTGCTTCTGCACTACTCACTTCTTTCTTAAACTTCTCTTCCCAGTATTTCTTCTCTTCTTCATCATCATCATCATCTTTGTCATCATCCTCATCATCATTGCCCTCTTCTACTGCATCCACAACAACATCATCCTCATCACCATCACCATCACCATCATCTTCAATCCACTCAGTGAACTCTGCCTCATTATTATTCTGATCCTCGTCATCGTCAGGTGCATCACAGCCCAATTCCATTTCCTCTAACTTGGCCTTCCACTCCTTTGTATAGGGATGCAACAATTGCACTGGATGATTCCTAAGCAAGAACTCTAAACACTTGGATTTCTTCTCCTCACTCAACTTCTCATATGCATTCACCACATCATCTACATAAGCCTTTTGATTCACTTTTACAATCTTACACAATCCTTCATAATATGTACACATTTCTACACTTCCACCATCTTCTTCATTCCTAAGCTCGAATATGAAGTCTCTTTCTGTTTTTGGATCCAAAAATGGCACTAAACCCCTAAAGAAATCCTCTTGGGGCTCAAACCTACATTGATAAACTGGTCTCTTAACATAGATAATATCTGGCCTAAACCAAGCAGCACATTGTGTAATCAATTTTCTCGCTTGATTACCTAATCGACCCATCAAATTCCATTTATCAATCCTCTGCTTACCAGCTTCTAAAACAACTTCACTAACTAATGTCCATTGCTCACATGGTTTTTCGGTTATTATCCATTTCGGGTGCCTAGCAAACACCCAATAACGCCTAAGGCCAACATTTTTGTCCAATAGTTTCAATTTCTCTCCAAAATCAACCTCCATCTCAAATTGTTCAATCTTCTCCCACTCTTCTTGGTCTTTAACTTCGCTGTACAGCGTAACGCGCTCATCAGTAAAACTACCTGCTATTGGATCCCCAAGAACCACTCCGCGCCATGAGTACGGCCCAAACTCACCATACTTGTACCAATCGTATGGATGTTTGAGATTTGGGTCGTCTTTCTCCAAGAAACGGACCATCCGATCGTACCCAAGACCAATTAAGTTGAGCTCCTCCTCTGTGAAGTTATCGGCGTGGATCTTATGCGGGTTTTTTATCCGGTAAAACAGGGATTCTGACAGCTTCCGTGCTTTTCTACGCGCGTTTTCCCTAATTCGCCGGAGATATCCTGGGTCCAAATCTATCCGAGGTCCCTGTTTGTTCTTGCTCCGGCCGGCAAATGCCCGTACTTCCCGCCGAGAAGAGGCATTTTGGCGGGAAAGCGAAAGAGAGAAGACTAACTGGGGTTTTAGGACTAGGGTTTTGGGGCACTGAGGCAAAGGAGAGAAATTAGGATTTAGGGCTTTGCAGAAGGAGAGATCCCGAGCCATCATGAAACGATTGAGAGAGCGACAGATACTAACACAGAAATAGCGATCCACATCGTCAAACGATATCGTTTTAATACAGACAAATCAATTGTAAAATCCCATAAAACGGTGCGTTCCATTTGCTTTTCACCGGGAGATAAATTCGTCCACCTAGCAAAGAAGAAGACAGAAAAACCGCCACGGGAGACAAAACGATGTCATCTAAGCGAAGTCACACGACGGAGCTGGGAAGTATAGCGTGCGAGGAGCTGAGCGACGTTGGCGCAGGAAAGGAAGGTTGGCTGGTGGATAACCCGAGTCTTCTATGCGCGCTTGACACCCACTCTATCGCTCTCGCAAATCGTTCTCTCATCTTAATCACTAGATGGGACGATGGGCCCCGCCTCAAGATCCGACCCAATTTGTCTCCCATCGAGTCTGAATCCATCACTGCATTGGAGTGGCTGGTCTTTGACGAGATTCGAGTTATTGCAGTGGGGACTTCTTGCGGGTATTTGTTGGTTTATTCTTTGGATGGGCAATTGATTCATAAACAGGTTAGTTTACTCAATTAGTTAATTAATTAGCTTTTCAAAGTTCAGTTAATGTTTGAATTTTTAATTGAGTTTAATTTGTAGTACAGATGGTGTATACTAGGCGAATTCTGAAAATAAGAGTTCGTGGAACTAAGAAAGATTTGGCACAACAAACATCATCTTCAGAAGAGATTTCAATTGTTATTCCTGGTGTAATTGCACGTTTTGATGGCTCTGATTTTCAGGTGCATATTATGATTTTTGGAGTTGTCATCGCAGAGGATCAGAGACTATCTAATACTCTCTGATAGTTAGATTATAACAATTAATTAAGCTTTACAATAAAACTGGCAACTGGGTTTCTAAAAGAGACATGATTTATTTTTGTTATTAAAAAAGAAGGTAATTTTACATTGGTTTTGGTGCTTGATGTAGAATATGTTGCAAGAATGGCTTCAAGAAACAAATTCTCAGTTTTGGGATGAAAAGCCCACTAAGAGGGATTCAGATGCTTTAGGGAACACGTTCAAGAGAATACCTTACCAGTTATGGAATGTTAACAAATATGGGTCATGCGCTGATGCAGCCATTACTGGCATTATGCCTCCTCCGCTGATGGAAATTCAGGTGACAACATCTGCTTGTGCTCTATATATAAAAATTAACAGGAATGTTCTCTCTATATTTTCAGTTTATTTTTGTATACAGTTGTTTAATCGTAGTTGCAAGAGCCATTATCATTGTGCTTGTAGTTTTTAGTTTGCCTTTTGATGGTTTCATATTTCTTAGTTCTCCCCTGTTGCTCCTGTCATAGTAATGGCAATGGTGATTCATCCATATTTCTGGTATTTGAATTCAGCTGCTTTTATTGTTGGGCAGTCAAGTCAACGATATTATTGTGCAGTCACTGTAGGAGAAGATGCTGTAATTTCAGCTTACAGGTCTGTGTTGTGCTTCTGTTCTATATCATTCTTCTTTTATGCTAATGCTGCTCTTTTGTCATAATTTCTTTGCCATGGAATTTTGACCGAGTTTGATTTCAATCCGTTGAAAGACTTTCAGAAGACCGTGGCAGATCTCTAGTGGGAGCTATCCTTTCAAAGGTTGTACCTGCAACATTCTCAACAATAGCTTCATTCTCGAAAATCATATGGCGGAGTGAACAGAAATCAGCCAAAAACGAAGCAAAGCCTCAGTCATTTGCTAAAGGTGAATTTAGTTTGTTTCTATGTCATTTTCATTTCAATTGTTTCTTTGTTTGTATCATAATACTTGTGCCACATGTTTGGAATGTAAAGTAAAATAAAAACATTTGTAGATAATGTGTTCATTTAGTTTCACATTTCTTGACCTCAGTTTTGCTTTTCAATATTTATTGCAGTATTCAAGTCATTGATTATTGCAATTTTTTATTATTGGAAACTCATTTTTTCTCTGTCAAGAATCAACGTTAAGTTATGTTAAATAATTTTTTATAACTACCTGAGAAGAACATTTTCCCAATTCTATCTGTTATTCTTGTTGTTGTCAGTGCTCCAAATGTTTGTTAGATTTTAGCATGTTTCTAGATCTATGTTGTCTGTGATTACTTCTATGGAATATGCAATTTTGGATCAAATTTCTGATGCTTACATTTTGGTGTTAGCCTCCCCAAATCCATATTTCCTACCCTTATTTCCTTCTTCTAAATTTCTTGTGCTCCATTTATGCTCAAAGTTCTGTCTTTTATGGTTAACAAAAAGTTTTTCATACCGAAAAAAGCAGTGTATCGTTAGAAAGAGCATTTACCTGGTTTATATTCATCGTTTAATTAGTTTGCAGCTGATATTATTTAGTTTGTACTATGTTATTTAATTGTCCATATCTGTGCTGTAAAACTAATATGCTTAAAGAGAAGTTTCTATATCATATTTGTATTCTCTTTACAAAAGCTGAATTGGATAATATACTATCACTATAATATGTCGCAGCTTCTCCATTGACATGTTTGAAGGATCACCCAAGGAAAGGTGAGAAACTCACATTGTCACCAAGTGGAACATTGGCCGCAATAACAGATTCACTTGGTCGTATATTGCTCTTAGACACTCAAGCACTTGTAGTTGTGCGGCTGTGGAAGGTTGTCTCAGCACTAATAAAATTTCTGTCTTTCCATGATAGTAGTTTGTTTGTCTGTTCAGTTGTCTCTAACAGTAGACATCATCACTTCCCCATCAGGGATATCGTGATGCTTGCTGTTTCTTCATGGAGATGCTAGTTAAAAGGGACACTGCAGGGGCTAGCTCCTCGTATTATGAACCATCAAAGAGTGATTATTGCCTCTGTCTAGCCATTCATGCGCCTCGGAAAGGAATCATTGAGGTATGATTCCCTTTTTTTTTATGGTTTTCCCTATTGGTGGATGATGCATTTGTTTCTTATATTTTTCCAGTTTAAAAATTTCACTCAGTGAGCACGTTTCAGAAATTATCTTGCCACAATTTAAGCTTGCTGTCATATGGAGATGACAAGACTCTCTCTCTCTCTCTCTCTCTCTCTGCCTCTGTGTGTGTGTGTGTGTGTCTCTCTCGCTGTCTCTGTGTGTGTGTGTTCTCTTTTGGGGATCCTGTTCTGCTTTCAAACAGGGTATGCACAGAATCAGCTATAGTGGTTGTTTTCTGTTTTTATATACTTTGATACACTAGTAATAATCAGATGACCAATCTGCATAGGAATTTGATATTCCAGTACCATAATTCAAAGTGGATATGAAAGAAATGGCTTGGCGCTATTTTCATAAAGGTCGGATGTTAGGAGCACATATGACCATCCAACTTAGTCCCAAGTAATTAACAAAATCTAGTACAGAATTTTTCAAAATGTCATAGGCAGTTTCCTTTAGTTGGTATAGGCAATTTCTCTAAGTTGTGGTACGTAGTTACTGTGTTGCAGTTATTTTCTCTCTTTCCTTGCCTGTATTTCGAAGGAGAACTAAATGAAAAGAACGCAAGCAGTGTATTGAAAGGTCAAGTCATGGACTTTAAGAGATTGAAGCGTCCTTTCTATAACGAGATCTTACCATTAGATTCTTCAAAATAAGGAAGAACAGGCAGAAAATCAAACAAACACAATCATCCTTATAGTTTCTATCCTTGATTTTTCTCTATACAGACCTAGGCCTAATCCATTATTTTGGACTGTAGCATTAGATCATACTCAAATTTTAACATATAGCCTTTTCGTAAACTCTCTATTTCCACTCAGATGTGCACATGCATACGCAGCCTATGTGCAAGAGTATCAGACCTGTGCCCACGCACGCTGTTGACATGGGGACTCCATGGAGGAGATGTGTTGTGCAGAGTGCAAATGGAAACCAATTGTCAAGAAATCATTTTACAGTTTATGCATTTGTACTTTGCTCTATTCTTTCGACAATGATGCAAGTTCACTAGACCTTGCTTTTATTTTCTCTGAGTTGCTGTATAACATTGTCTCCTTTTCTAGCCTGTGTGCAGACTTGGTGTAGGAATATCAATTTGAGGTTTGTACAAGCCTACAACACCTTTTATGCATAATATGTCAAGATTCAATAATGAATATTTCATTTGCTTAGTTGTAATTCTCCTTCATTCTCGATAGTAGAGTTTTATTTGCAAGATTATCAACATGCGTAAATTATAATTCGCAAGGTGATTTTGCATGCAGTATGGAATTCTCATGTACTCGTTATATGAAACTAAAGCACACATTATCTTTTATTGGTCAATCCATGCAGGTCTGGCAGATGAGAACTGGACCACGTCTTCTAACAATTCAATGTTCCAAGGGTAGTAAATTACTTCAACCGACCTACAGGTTCGGATCGTCATCAGACTCGCCATATGTTCCTCTAGAAGTATTCTTGTTGAACGGAGATTCTGGTCAATTGTCAGTTCTAAATCGCTCTCTTAATTGAATTTCCAGAAGAGTAATCTTTGACCTCAGGTTCCATTTAGCAAGACATTACACTAGAAATGCATTTGCATTACATTCGATTACAGCTTACCAAACGAAGATTTACAGTTGATTCTTTCATTTCTTCAGCAACATATTGTTTTTGTTTGCTGTATAATAGTGTAAACTAATGTAATTTAGAAATGTACACAACGCTTGGTAATCAGTAACATTTTCTATTTCCCCATCCTTATGGTGGGGGAAAAGGGAAAATTTGCATTATGGTAGTAACTAATGTTATATCCTTGTTCTTTTTATTCAGAGAAATGAAATATTTGAAATTGGGAGATTGGTTGGCCTTTGTTTATCATTTTACTGGAGGCTTAGGGGTACGGATAAAATCTTTTCAGCCTATTAGTTTCTAATTTGATAATTATAATGAAATTTATCTGTGCCTGAAAAAAAGAAATTTTTCTGTAGAAGATCGACGCTATGTTTGAATTCACATAAATTTATTATTTGTTAGTTCTTAGTTTGTATATTTGTTTTCAGGTTTGAAATTGGAAAATTAGACTCAAAAATTGGCTGATTTGCTTTTGAATCATCTAAGAAAGAACTCCAAAATGAACTGGTTGAACCGTGAAGGAACCGTTTAAATTCAAATTCAATTAACCCGGACCGTTTATTTGATTATTATAATTATTTTAAATTATAATTATTTAATTAATATATTATTAATATTTTTATGACCTATAGATTAAACCGTTGATCTGTTAATAATCTAATGAGTCGATAATGCAACTTTATATGTTAGGGTCAGCCTAACAAGTAGGGTTGAGCAAATGCTTAGTTCAATTCAAATCAAACTGAAACAATTGAAGTCTTTGGATGACAGACTGAATCAAACTGAAATTGTTATTGAACCAATTAGTTCAATCGGTAGTTACCATGTCGATTCAGTTTTAAGGTAAATCAATGAATTTTTATAAAATCAATTCCAATTAGACAATAAATTTAGTTCAAACCGAATCAATTGACAAATTCAACCTCCTTGAACAGTTAATCCAACAAAATTGAAAATTGTATGGTTGGATTTATAGTATTTTCATTCAATGGCCTAAAATATTAACCATTTAATTCTCCTCAAATTATTATTTTTCTCCACATATTTATTAAATTAACTTCATGAAAATAATTCCTTAATTTTTCTTAATAATAATACACTATAAGTTACTATTCACCAATTACCTAAATTCTCCGAAAATATATTTTCACCCATCTAAATAAAAGACATATATAGTAATTTTTTCGGCCCAAAATAATATCGAGTGCCGGACTAGCGATACTATTCACAAATCGGTAATCTACTATTTTACACATTAAAAAATAGAGGCGTTACACTGTGCTTCCGTTAACCGCTATATTAAACGAGTTTGGTAGTGGGTATTCTATCCATTATTCGTAAAAAAATATATTTTAAATAAGTTCATAATTTGAATAGTTAAAGATTAACGGTTACCTTATCCGTATAAGAGGTACTTTCAACAGATTTTGGACAGATATAGACAATAGATATTTAAATGGCTTCGAATGCGAGTATTTAAATAGATATTTAAACGGATTTAAAATGAATATGGATAGTAAAATTTTAAACAGATATATAGATAGTTTAAAAATTAAATTAAGATAGCAAATTTTTTATTATGTTTTTCCTTTATATAAATACCAACACAAGGGAAAAAATATTTAAAAATAAAAAATACAATTAAAATAAGTTGAACTTGGAAATAATATCAAATTTTTTGAATGCAATATTGGGTTAAATTTTATTATTTTTAGTCCAATTATTCTTTTCAAATTTTTAGCTAATTCATAATATAGTTTTTAAATAAATAATAATAATTTTTAACACAGATATAACAAAATATGTGAAAAAATATCCGTTTTTATATTCTGTTTGTAGTCCACGGCCAAGGAGAAAACTTTTCACGATGATTTTAGCAACGGATTTGGTATCCGTTTCTAAATATGTTCTTATCCATCCTTACGTTACACACTCTGATTTCCCGCCGATATTAACAACAAACATTTCTGCGTCTAAAGAATTCATTTTTAATCCGTTTCTAAATTTAATCAGAAATTAGAGTACATTATCTGTTTCTCATCCGTTTCTAGGTGGAAACAGACTAACTTATTGCTAAAAAACCATTGTTATTCCGCAATTTTGTTGTAGTGATTTAATTAATTATCGAATTTTGTAAATTACAATTTAAATCAAATATCTATTTTATGGTAAAAATTGTATTTTGTTCTTTTAGTGCAAGTTTAGGGGATAAATTGTACAAAATTTAATTTTTAGGTAAATTGAATATAACTCCCATATTTAGGTGCCAAATTGAATTTTATTCCTTTTTTTAAGTGCCTTCTTTATTATATTGAAAGGTCACCATGCAGTTAAAAGAAGGGAAAATTGCACTTATTAAATGGGTAACTAATATATTCAACAAGTTCAAACTTTCAGGACTAAGTAAGATGAATACATAATTTAACTTTTAAACCCTAAAAAAAATTCTAGCATCTTCAACCTATCGTATCCTAAATTTAACTTTTTATAATAATGTCATGCCTAGTAACAATAATTTTTAAGGTTTTTGACATTTTATATTTAAAATATTAATTTGATATGTTGTTAATATAACTTTTAAAATAATAATTTTCACATCTTTTAACTATGTAATAAGTATTGAAGGGATCTAATTTTATAAGTTCAGATACCCATTGATCAATTGAAGTGTTTAGAAGATATATTTTGTAGGTTGAAATAGGTGCATTCATCAAATTGTTTAAACTGTTTAAATCGATCCAAACCAACCTAATACAACAGTTTTAAAAAGTTGAGGATTTGGTTTGGTTTGTAGAATTTAAAACTCAAGCTTTTAGTTCGGTTCGAACTTTTAAATGATAAATAATTCAATTCAATTTTGAATCAAAATTTCTTTAGCATTGATTAATTTATATTAGACAATAAATTACAAAATTACTTTATATTGGATAATAATTAAACCATAATTTCATATTGATTAAGTAAATTATATAATTATTTTATAAATGTTTAAATCATTAAAGATTCATGAAAAATATGATTATATATTATGTACAAATTATACTTGAGCAAAATTATAGTTTTTTTATAATTCTTTTAGTAATAAATATAGAAATGAATCAATATTTAAGCTCTATATTTATACATTGCTTAATTAACATCCTTAATTTTTTTTTTCTTGTTGACCAGATGAATGAAGAAGTTCTTTTTTCTTTTTTCAAAATGACTAAATTATCAAACCAAATCAAATCATCATTAAAGATTTTGTTTGGTCAATTCGAAAATTTTGATGAGTTGATTTGATTTTAATTTTTTCAAATCACTAATTTAAATTTGGTTCAATTATTGTTTCAAATCAAATTGAATCCACTTTAAATTAAGTTGAAGTGTCCAATAAATCAAAGTAAAAAAATTAAAAGTCTTTGCAAAATTTTTTATAAGAAGTGCAGTGAATTTATATACTGAACTGATTAAATAATGATTTTGATTGACTATTTTAGACAAGAACATTAGATGAATGAATCCCTAATCTAAAATCGTTAGTCAAATGTATTTAAGGATTTGATCTGCTAATATTTCTCTAATTTTAACTAATTATATTAATTTCCAAATCTCTCTCCTTCCTGTTTTTTTTTTTAAATATTTTTGAGTCTTTCACCAGAGTTCCACATAATCCGTTATAATTCGATCAAATCCAATCCAGTTAGTTTGAAGATATTACAGATTGGAATTGGACGGATCATCTTTAAAATTCACGAATGGATTGGGTTACGGGTTCACCAGATAAATTCACAGACTTAACCCAATCCATAAACAAATTATAAATTATTTAATTGATTTGATTTGCAATTTTAAATATAAATACTAAATTATTTGCATATTTAGTCGATATTACATTTGCTTTTGGAGTATATTGTGGTTTAAATTAAACATATTATATAATGTTACTAAATATTTTAATTTTATTGGTCTTTTTTAATTAATTTTTCATTGTTGATTATAATTATGATGATGATAATAAGGAACATGTTAAGAGATTTAATTTTAATATTATCATTGAAATATTTACGGTTTGTGAAAATTATTTTATAATTAAAATTTTAAATATATTTAATTTTTTTACTAATCCTCCTAAAGAGTTATATTTTATTTAAAAATAATAATATTATTATTATTAGTTATTTGATCCCCGGATTTATACTGAATCCGCATTCAATTCAATCTGTTTATAATCATCTGTTCATGCATTTAATGAGTTAGAATTGGGTAAAAAAAAAACTATTGAGCCGCACACATGAGAGGTATTTTCAATCAATCAATCAGGCGGCCCAACCCGACCGATGCAAAGCCCTACCTTTCACTCCTCAGTCCTCAGTAATATTAATATTTTACAGAAGTTGAGTTGTGGAATGAGACAATCATCAAGAGAAGCGTGCACAGTTACGATGGCTTTTCTTTTTTTTTTTTTTTTTTCAAAATAAGTTGGGGTATGAGATTGGTGTATGAATCTTATAAAGAAATAATAAAATAAAAAGAAGAAAGAAATCAAATTTTCACCTCAAGATACGAAAATTATGCCTTGTGTTTCACTCTTTAAGTCCAACGTTTGTTCTTAACAAGGTTTCTTTTTTTTGAGAATTTCAATTAATTTGAAAACACGATACCAACTAAAGAAGTAGCAGCAGCAACAACCACCACCATCATTGATGGCTACCTCTTTCTTCCCTCTGCTCCTCTCCCTTCTTTTCCTCCACTATCCTGTTCTGTCCACAGCCAACATTCACAAAGCCAAAAACCTCTTCAAATCCCAACTCCTTGCCGAACCCTCTCCACATGCTTCCAATTCCAAATTCTCCAGTGACACCCGTCCAACTGTTTACTTTGAAGTAACGAAACCCATTGAAGTCCCAAATAAGGTCAAACCTTGTGTACATACTGTCCTCCAACATGATTTTGGTTCTACTTATGGGAAACCTCCAGTCCTTGCAAATTATACCCCTCCTTCTCATTGCCCATCTAAACATTTCTCCAAAATTGTTCTCGAATGGAATTCAACATGTAAAGGAAGACAATTTGATCGCATTTTTGGGGTTTGGTTAGGTGGTGTGGAGCTTCTTAGAAGCTGCACAGCTGAGCCAAGGAAAACTGGGATTGTTTGGTCTGTTCAAAAGGATATAACGAGGTATTATTCTTTGCTTATTAAGAATGAGACTCAAGAATTTGCTGTTTATATTGGTAATATTATTGATAGTACTTACACTGGGGTTTACCATGTGAATATAACTATTCATTTTTATCCTGCTGAAAAGAAATTTAGTCATAATGAGTATGGTTTGAGCGATGTGGTAGATACACATGCTTCGAAAGCTGATTTGATCTTACCCATTTCAAGAAATTTGCCATTGAACGATGGGTTGTGGTTTAAAATTGGGAATTCCACTGATACCCAATTTAAGGAATTCGTGATCCCTCAAAATGTGTATAGGGCTGTTCTGGAGGTTTATGTTTCTTTTCATGAGAATGATGAATTTTGGTATTCAAATTATCCTGATGAGTATGTTGTTGCAAATAATCTTACTGATTACCCCGGAAATGGTCCTTTTAGGGAGGTTGTTGTTAGTCTTGATGGGGAGGTTGTCGGTGCAATTTGGCCTTTTACTGTGATTTATACAGGTGGGGCCAATCCTCTCCTGTGGAGACCCATTACTGGTATTGGTTCATTCAATCTTCCTTCTTACGATATTGAACTTACATCATTTTTGGGGAGTATATTAGATGGAAATACCCATGAGTTAGGTTTTAGTGTCACAAATGCTTTGAATGTTTGGTACATAGATGCAAATTTGCATCTTTGGTTGGACCATAAAAGCACAAAAACAAAAGGGAAGGTTTTGAAACATAAAAGTAAACCTCTTGTTTTTTCTTTAGCATCAAATTTCCAGGATTTGAATGGAACATTCTTGACAACTGCAAGAAGGTCCATATCCACAAGTGGATGGGTACAGTCTTCCTTGGGGAAGATTACTACCCATTTCAATCAGCTGTTCAGTTACAGAAACTCCATGGAAATTGGTGATAATGGGAATTCACAGATTGTGAATCAGATAATTGATTATAGTGACACTCTTTCTTTCAGAAAGGTTAGTTCTTCTTTTCATTCATTCAAATCATCAAAATCCTTCCTTATTGACCTGTACTCGGACTTAGTTGATCAAGGAAACGACACTTCGTTAATTGCGACAAACATCACATTAGGGTTCAGTGAGAAAGTAAAAGATTCTGGATTTGGATTTGGGGCAAACTCTCTGAAAAATCTGCAGCATTCAAAGGGTTTTATGGTTTTAAAGGACAACTTGGTGGCCGGTGGAGTGGGAAGTACACAGCAGGCTTACAAATATGATGATGATCATTTCTGCTACTTCAGGGACGTTAGCAGTTCAAACTACACCATTCTTTACGACAAAGTGAGAAACAATTGCGATAAGAAGTAAGCTCGGTATAGCATGGGATGACTCTTATTCCAATTCCATTATTTAAATTTTCGTTCCATTTTATTCTAAATATATTTAGTTATATAACCTTCCATTGAAATTCGATTTGAAATTTCTATATTTAAATTCTTATAATATATTTTAGGATGTAAATTTGGAATTTTAATAAGGAAAAATACTAATTATAGCAAATGTGATATCTTATTCTATCAATTTTAGGCCACTTTCTGGCCTACTTTTCTTTGCTAGCAAAACCTTTTCTTGCCTATTTCTTATTGATTGTAATGGTAATGGGGAAACGGATATTACAAAGGGATAGAAAAATATTTGAGCGCCTCAACACGTTAGAAATTAATATTTAGCAACCGATTATAATTCGTTGCTAAATCGATCGTGACTTTATATTTTTCTATTTTAATAATAGCTATGTCCATTGCGTCATAATTACTTATTATATTTTAGCAATAAATATAGTTATTTTGTTCTGGTAAGGGATATAATTATTACTGAAATATAAAAATATAGAGTCATAATAAGTTTTTTGCAAATTTAATTTACAGATGCCACAAGATAAATCCGGTGAATTTTAAAAGTAAATTTATGCATTAAGCTATTTCCAATTAGTTTGAGTCATATACGTTAATATGTGCTTTCATATCTACTCTATTCAATTAAGTAATTAATGCATAGAATTGAAAATATTTTGAAATGCTTTTCGCGAAACAATTTCGGAAAAGAAATCTTTTAAATTATTAATTTGCTATATCAGTAAATAAATAAAATAGGTAGATAACAACTACAACAATTAAGCCTTAAACTAATTAGCATTTCATCTCTTCCAAACTTTCAAATTTCATGTGATTTTGTTCTTGATTTAACCTTTAGAGGGTTGTTTTGACAAAATCCAAGAAAAATAATAATTTTTTCAAAAGTAATATTAAAAGTATTCATTAGAAATTTACAAAATACTTTGCAAAATGATAGTCAATTTTTTCTTTTTGATTTGTCATAAAATATAGTCTATTTTTCTTTTTATATTATAATTAATTCTTATATTGTCTACTGTACCCTTATTAAATTTTATTTTATTTTTAATAATTTTTATTAATTTTTTACTCATTATTTTAATATAATAATTGCTCATGTATTATTTAAGATGGACATAATAGAAAAATTATATGAATATAATTATTCTTTAATCATAATAACTGTTATTTCTTAATTTGTATGAAAATAAAAAATGATCTTTTTTTAGGACGAAAGGAGTATTAATATAATAATATAATAGTAATGAAGGTAAAAAAATAGAGATAAAATAATTTAGAGAAATAATATATTTCAAGGGTTCTCTCTTTTTTTTAGAATTTTAATTTATTTTTCTATAGTTTGATTAAACCTTTAAAAACCTTTTTTTAAATTTAAAAATTAGTATCTATAGATAATAATTAAACTTTTTAAAATTCAATCATACCTATCTCTATCTCTGAACAATGCCTCCCTCTCCATACAGGTTTTTTTTGTTCGGTTTTTTTATTCCCACTCGTCTTCATCTTTTTTTTTTTTAACCATTGATATCCAGACTCTATTCAGAGCTTAATTATAATTAAGGATCTTTGCCATCTCCTGTAGATGCATTTAGCGAGAATCGAATCCGAAAACTCTTTTTACATACTCAACATGCACGATCCACAACCGGTAGATATCTCTTTTATGCATTTACCTTCCATCCAAATCAATTCGCAAAGTTGGTAATGTTACATTTATGACACAAAATTGTTCTAAAATCTTTATTTAAGTCTTTATATTTTTATCTTATGTAATGTAAAATTGATCTAAGAAAATATTAGAAAATAATTCATTGTTCTAGCCTCATACACAAGTAGCCTAATTTTTTTATTTTTATTAATAATTTGTGCTTAAAAATTGTCTTGAGGAATTGTTTCAATGCCTCCAAAGCGGTCCTTGCAACATCATCAATAGCATGGCTATGATTCTCATAAGTAGGGGTCAGCAATAGCACCAATACCCGAAATCCAAAATGAGAAGGAATGGCTTTACCGATCCGGCTTCTTTAAAAGTTTGGGTCCCATTCGAATAACTCTTATAAAAAACCAGTCGAGCTATCTGATTTTCAATTAAATATTTTTATGGATTGAATACTTTTTTCGATATAGCTTTTTCACAATTAAAATTTTTATTTGGTCCTACACAAATAAAAAAATTATTTAAAAAATTAATTGTTGCTCAAGTAATCATAATAAAAAAGTTATAAAATAATAATCAAACCATAATAATCAAATTAAGAAGTTCTAATCACAACCACACAAATCATAATTTTCCATCTTCAAATCATAACCAAACCATAGCAAATTAAAAAATTCTAATTAAGTAGTTAAGATACATAATAGAAATAAAAAACATGAAAATTTAAAAATTGTATTTTTAATTACTCAAGAAAAAATACATTTCATCTTCAAGAAAAAATTAATTTTGATTTGAAATTTCTAATTTTACAAGTAAAAGAGAAAGAGAAGAGGGTGAGTCATGTGAAAAAATTAAAAAAATTAATATTTTCATTTTTCCAGGTCGGGGTCAAGTTAAATAAGGTATTTAACCGATCCGCCCAACCCAAATAAAGAATATACGTCCCTCAAATTGTCTATTCTGACTCGATCTGATCCGAAAAAGTCTATTATAATCTTATATTTTTTATCGGATCAGTACGGTTTTGCATTGATTCATCAATATTTGTATTTCAAGTTGGATTTGTAGAAAGATGTAAATATTTAGAAGAAAACAAATAATTGCATTATAATCCGATTATAATTATGAGTTTTATATTTGTATTAAAGAAATGTCTCTAAATATTCCTGATCAATGTTCTCCTCATTATTGAACGATGATTAAAGCTGTTGAGATTGATATTATAATACCCTGAAATTTTTATTTCAAAACATTCCCATTTAAATTTAAATTGTAAATTATTAGCCAATAATATTACGCCACGTAATATTATGGGGATCGAAAATCATTTTGGTTCGCCCGAAAATTTATTGAATAAC
>CANUEX010035012.1:0-148138 GCA_948099535.1 Jatropha multifida
CCTAAACTCCAAATCCTCAAATCTTCAAAAATTACTGGGTTTTAATGCAATAGAATCAATTTATAGCAAAAGGGGAAGGATTTCGAGCTCACCTTGTTGTCCAAGCTCGCCGAAAATGGCAGAAAACCACCTGAGATCGAAGGAGAGTTGCTGTCAAAGAGACAGCAGCGTCGCGCGAAGAAGAAGAAGAAG
The DNA here is from genome assembly GCA_948099535.1 of Jatropha multifida. Taxonomy (NCBI): domain Eukaryota; kingdom Viridiplantae; phylum Streptophyta; class Magnoliopsida; order Malpighiales; family Euphorbiaceae; genus Jatropha; species Jatropha multifida. The sequence continues at coordinate 193 of CANUEX010035012.1, forward strand.
CTGACTTTCACCGTCGGTTCATGACTGGAGGTTGCCTGGAGGAGAGATGGCGATGGTGGCGCTGCTGTCTGGTGTGAGGCGAATGGAAGAGAGGGAGAGGGGGTTGTCGGGGAAGAAGGGTGAGCGAGAGAGAGAGGGAGAGGAAGAAATTTTCTGTTTTATTTATTTATTTATTTTGTTTTATTTATTATTATTATTATTATTTATTTTAATTAAATGGTTTCGGTTCAATTTGAATCGATTTGGTCTAACCCAATGATTTCGCTTAATTCTATTTGATTTAAGGATTTTTCGACTGAGTTAGACTATTTAAATTCGGTTTTCGATTCGGTTCGTGGCATAAAATATCATTTTTCGCCAATTCTCATCGGTGAAAATTTACAATTAAATTTTAAATAAAAATTTTTTTAAAAATAAATTAATGGGTTATTTCACCAATATTGAATTTTAGCATTTATTGACTTGGCTTTTTTTTTTCCATCAAAATCAAATTTAATTAAATTATATCATTTTCAGAGTTATTTTTAAAATTTAAATTGATAATTTTTTTAATATAATTTATTTCTTATTATAAATTAAGATCTTAAAAGAGTTTTATTCTTAATAAAAAAAGTTTGTTATTTTTTATTTTTTTTTCATTATTAAATTAATTTATAATCACTGTTATTTTAATTTAGTAAGAGATTTATACTCCTTTGCAATAAATAGATGGAAATTCATATCTCCCTTACAATAAATAGATGACCCCCTAATTAAACATTTTTAATTTCTCAGTGTTTTTTCCTTTATATCCTAAATATATTTGATTTAAAAGAAAATAATGCTTATGAAAAAAAAACTATATTATATATTTCTATTTTGGGTTTAAAAAGTTTTTATATATGTTTATATATTATTTTTTTCTAATGCACTGAGTAAATAATATTATCACTATTGCCAAAATGGTTACCATTATTAATTTAGATCATCTCCTCTTTTCTTTTTTTTTACCAGCAATAAACAAAATTTATTATTTTCATTATAGCCGTATATAAATATTGATTTGAAATTGACGATTAGGTGATAACTTGATTTTTTTTTGAAGCACCAATCAGGATTTTAAGAATTTACATTTGTAAATTAGGGACTGAAAAATTAAGTATAGGTATTGGATTGAATTTTATTTTGAGATTACTTTATTATATAAAATAGAATCAAATATGTAAGAAATAGCATTGCAAATAGTTTATACGATAAAATCTAATATAAATTAATGAATTGTATTTATCTTAATCTAAACAAAAACTTATGTTTTATATTACATAAATAAAAAATTAAAAAGAGTAAAAAAATAAAATTATATTGTCAACTTACAACACACTTTATAAAAAAATTAGCTTATTTAAAAATGCTTGCTTCTGCAAATTTTCAGTTAAAATTCTAAACATGCTGAAAATTTCAACTTCATTTTAGATTTTTAACACTTGAGAGATGTGTATGCTAAAGTTAAGCCATGTTCGGCAATAGTTGTTGAGCTAGAATTTAGCATTTTCAGTAAATCAAAATTCTATTTGTATTTATTATTTTTATAATAGCTTAAGATTATAAAGGTTAATTAATTTTTTTTACAATCATATCCATTGTTGTTTTCTCTTCGAATCTAACTAATTAAACATTAATATTTTTTTGTCATTTTAAATTAAAACTGCTAATAATTGATATTGCTAAATAGATCCTTAATTCTTTTTTTTAAAATGACCCTTAATCATAATCTTCTTCTGGTGGGCAGAGAATGCTGTCGGTGCACATATAAAAAATTAAATATTATTAAATATTACAAAATTTTAATTTAAATGTTGAGTAGTATTAGCAATCATATTTTAATTTAAATAAAAAAATGTCATTGTGTAGTTCTCGTGGGATTTTACATTGTGATTGCTTCCAAATTTAAGGTAGTTATTAGACGAGGATTTCTGTTTACAATATTCTGATTTTTATTTTTTTTTTATGATTTTCTGATTTATTTGACTTTCAAAAAAATATTTTTCATGGTGAGAGAAGAGAAGAGAGACCCTGCCCTTCTTATACCAATTCAAAATGGCGCGAGTTCAATCATTTTCAGTTTTCCGTTTTTGACTCGTGTTACAAAATCAGGGTTGCCAAGTTCAATTCACCTCCATAAAATAAATAAATAAATTAATAAAATAAAAAGAAAAATTGGAAGATTCTGATCGTGTCATGGTCATCAACTAGCTGTCTTCCTCGCGAGAAAAAGTATGCAACGGTATGCCGTATGCGTCACTCTGGTGCCTTCTGTAGTAGATATTATCTATTCTATATGTAATTAAAATATTAGCAGATTCAGTCTAAGTATTAAATTAAATAAATTAAATATTAATTAAGATCTTCAAATATCAGGAATGATTTTCTATCAAATGAATATGATAATATGGTCTGATCTTCTAATGCCCTTCCTTTTGTTTAAACTCTATTATTGATATTGTAGAATGTTTTTTCTTTTCATTCAATTTAGAAAACGGATCAATTTCAAATGAATTCGAGATCTTTTACCTTTCACATCAGTGAAATGATCGGTGAAAAGAGAATTGTTGAGTTTGTGATAACCGGATGAGATATAATGTAAAATCAAAATAAATATGATATTTTATTATTATAATTTAGGTGATTTGGATGCTTATTTAATCTATGAAAGCCTAAACAACAGTTAAAATGGGACATAAGTAATATTTAATATTATACTATCTAATTTAGAAAAAAGAGTTACTGTCCTTATAAAATGCTAATATGGAACATTCTATTTCTAGATAAAGCAAAGGCAGTGAAATTTTCCACAACAAAATTACGCGTTAACATATGAATAATGTATTATAAATATTCAAACCCATTTTCATATCTGAAATCAAGCGAACAATGGATCAATCAAAATCTATTCTACACTCATCATTTCTTTCTTCAATTCCACACTCATTTTCTGTCAAATTCTTTCACTTGCACAAATCTATTGGTTTTAATACTTACAGTAAAAGTTCCCTAACAATTTCAGCATCGAAAAAAGGCGACTATGATGGAAAATTTATCGATGAAAATATGATTGTTCTTAAAAAAAGAATTAAGGAGATGAAGATGGTAGATGGTGACTATGAAGAAGAAGCTTCCTCTAATTGGATGGAATGGGAAAAACAATATTATTATGCAAATTACATTTCTGATGTATGCGCAGTTCTGGGGGTTTTGCAATCAATCTTGATCAATACAAGACCTAGCTTGGCCTTGGGAATTTTTGCTGTTTTAATATTGAGTTTACCCACTTCGATCTTGATTACTGTGTTGAACTTCTGGAGTTGGATAAATGGGTTGTAAGCTTTTGTTCTTTAGTTTGATAGATTTATTACAATGTTTGGTTACTTCTGTACAGATTTTTCATCTTTCTTGTTTGATACCAACACCTGTGATTTTCCTATAAAAAACAAGGATGAACACTTTTCCTTATTCATTTTCTTTCTCTGCCGGTTGTCTGCTTAGAATTATTGTTCTAAGAATGCTCTTTTTGCTAATTATATCTTTCTTCTGAGTTTCTTTTCAATAACGAAAAGGAGATTAAAGTCTTTTTTAGCATGAAATACAGGTTGGAGTAGAGATTTTGCGGATCAACTCATGGGTGTTAGAGACCTTTCTTGAATCAGAAAATGGTGCTCATGAATAAAACTAGTTAATCAATTATCACAAATTCACTTCGTTCTGTTTCAGAAATTTTGGTTAACTTCTTTCTGTTTGAGGATCTGAAGCTAGTGTTGATAGCTACATCTAATTAAAAACGGGTTTTCATTCTCAAAACATTGCATCTTCGTCTTCAAAATTATTAGGTCATAATATTTTTATTTTAATAAATTACTTGTAATATTCTATTAGCATAGGACAATCCAAGCAATTAAATTAATTTTAATTTAATGACTATTTTCTTGACTATTAGGTTAATTATAATTTTCTCCAATATTTCAAATAAATTATTATAATATTTATCAATTAGCTTATACAGTAAATTATCATAAATAAGAAGCTTTCGTTTAAATGATTATTGCATGATATTGTAGAATAATTACTCCCATGCATATTTAATGATGAAACAATTTATTTAAAATTTATGTTAATACGTTGACCGTTATATAACGGAAATGGAGTAATATTTATTTTTGAATAATATTAAAAATCATCATTTTATGGGAATGGGTAAGAAGGAAATTAAATAATTAATTTTTTATTATGGTAAAAAAAATTTAAGTCTTTAAGGTTTTACCTAATTAATTATTTATTGTTGCATTTGTAAATTCTACTAATTTATTTATTCTTAAATTTTAGTTTCATACATTCCAAAAAAAAATCTTCGTCTGATAAATTCTTTCTGTCCAGAAGGAGTCTTTCTGCCATTGCGTCACTGTATTGTTTAACTATATTTATACTCTTTTATTTTCTCAATTTTACCCTTTGAGATCTTATTTAACTATATTTATACTCTTGTATTTTCTTTTAATAGTGTAAAAATAAAATCTATAATAGTATTTTCTCGCTTTAATCTTTTGATTTTTTTTATTAGAGTGATGTCATTTGCTACCACTTTATAATTCTACTTTTATAGCTTCAATTGTATAATATTATCATTTAATTATTCAATAATTTATTTGTATTAAAATTAAAAAATATATGAGAAATTTATGAAGAGTAGTTTATAAATCTTTAAAAATTACCTTACTTAATATAGGTAGAATTAGTGAAATTTAAAAATATGTAAAAAAAAATTTTATAGTATAATGTAATAAAATAAAATTTATATTTATCATAAAAATAAATTTATATTATTAAAAATAGAAATAAAAATTTGAGAACATGTTGTGGAGTAAAAATAAAATAGATCTATACAATAAAAATAATATTTTTAAAATAATTAAAAGAAAATATTTAAATTAACTAAAACAATAATTCTAGTTCTTGATTTAAGAAACAATACTTCTATAAACAAAACAAGGAAAAGCTAAAACAAATTAGAACAAAACAGACCAACAGAAGAACCATGCCAAAAACTACTTAATAGTATCTAATTGATATGCAAATACGTTCCTACCCCTCTTCAAATAGGTCAATTGATATGCAAATACATTTCTACCCCCCTCCTTTCATAAGTAAACCTTACAGAAGACAAACATGACAGTGTTGTATTAAAATATCTCCAATATCTATTGTATATAATGGTTATTCTTATAACTATTATATTGATTATAATTTTCTCCAATATCTCAAATAAATTAATGTAAAGTTTACCCATCCATTTATATAATAAGCCATCATAAATATAACTTATGACAAAATGAATATTGCATTGTATTATTTTCATGTATATCCAATGATGAAAATATTTATTTAAAACCTATGTATGCACATAATTTTTTCAATTCCATGTGTTGAAGATTAGAATAATTTATTTTTGGATAATATTTTTCATAAATTATGATGTTTGGTCTACCCTGCAAATAAAATTAAATACTAATAAACCTATTGATCAAACAAATCTGCATTTATAAAATATAAATATTTGATTTATTTAGCTCATAATTTCTTTCATAAACTAAGATAAAATAATCTTACCTTTAAACTTGTATTTACTTTTATCCTTATTTTAAATAAATGAATTCTACAAAATTTTATAGAATAATCCAAATTTTTGTATTTAGTATAAAAAAAAATCTTAAATTATATATGTATCCACAAGGTGGTATAGGAAAGACAAAAGTGAAAGGTCATAGCAAGAATGCAGCTAATAGAATTCCACGAGGTGAAATGGGATGACAGGTAGGGGTGGCTACGGTTCCGATTTTAGAAGATTTAGAACTGAAATCGAATGCTTTTCGATTGATTTTTCGGCACATCGTATGATTATAAAAAAAAAATTAGAACATATTTTGTTTTAAATTTAAATATTTATGAAATAGTTTTTAAAAAAATTATAAAAATATCTACAATTTTTGAATATTGTATTGAAATACTTGCAATATCTATTTATATAATAATTATTCTTATAAGTATTTTGTTGATTATAGAATAATTACTTTCATGCATATAAAATGATGCACGTAATTTCTTTAATTCTATGCATTGAACATTATATATAATAGACATGGATTAATCTTATTTTTGCATAATTTATTTCCCTTTTTGTTCTTGGAAAGATTAAAACTTTTTAAACATTCTTGTAATTTCTTTTTTCTAAAATTAGAAATGGAGTAATATAAATTCTTTAAGGTTTTTCACAAAAATTAAAAAAAATAATTAATTTTTTTAAATTATAATAAAAAATATAATGTGATGGATTTAAAGTACCAGCAATTCACTTTTAAAAAGACAAAAATAAATTACTTTTAAGGTTTTTTTCCTTTTGCAAAGTTACAGTTAAAGTTAACGATGAGAGAAATCAACAACAAAATATTAGAGATTAGCTAATTAGCTAGAAGCCCAATTGTAATTGCTAGGCCCAAATATTACATCCAAAAGTTGTCTAGTTTGACAAAATATGAAACTGACACAATAGTCATTTACTACAAAATTAAATTATGCTTAAACGGGCCTAGCATAATTAAATATTATATCTCATGGGTCTTCATTTTCTTGTACGGGCCTAGCATTACCCAGGTACCAATGTTAACCCAAGAACCTTTCCCAAACTATGGGCCCATTTTACTACCTGCCATAATCCCACATTGCTTCTTTACAGAATATCATTTGTCATTATATACAGCCATAAGCCTCGTGCGTTTGTGTTCGTAGAAAGGAGAGATGGTTGGCATCTCCCCTGACAGGGACGGGAACAGCCTGCGGGCTTTCCTGTTACCAACACATTCGGTTAAGGCTACCCAACTTCCAGGTTGGATCTCTAACCAAATTTTTTTTCTTTTTGACCTTTTCTTGCTTTTTTTTGAATATTGTATTGAAATACCCACCTCTATTTCAACACCAAAACAGTGGCTTATCAACATTATTTCAACACAAATAATTAGACTTCAATAATCATTATAATTAATAGTATGTATAATGAGTTTGATGTAATTAAATATAATTTAGTTTAATTAATAGGCAAAAAAAGCAGTTTAAATTAAAATAGCTTTGCACTTGTATGGCTAGGCAAGAAATTAATTAAGATTGTTATGTTAATTAAACACCACATATAATTTTTTAGTCAAAAGAAAAAAATCAAGTTTGAGAAATCGTAGGATAACCAAGTGTAGCAGTAGTACTTTTTCAATATCGCAGGTGTTTAATTTTCAAATTAACTCCATGTATCAATGGCTGTTCACTAAACAAGGAATGACTTGTCTGTTTTATCGCATCCTACCAGCAAGTTCTTGTATCTATAAAGGTGTTAACACAAAAGGGAAAAGCAGTAATCAGAAAGAAAAATAAAAATAAAAAAGTTCTATTTAAAAAAAAAAAGAAAAGAAAAAAACTTTTTGTATCACAATGGCGATAATTTTCAAAATTGTATTACTTGTGTCCTTGTTGTTTGTTTCTGGTTATGCTCAAGAAGAGGCTAAGGGTGAGGCTAAGGATGATCCTAAGGGGGATGATGCTGCGGTTGAAGCTAAGCTTGATGGTCAGCTTGAAGCTGAGGAAAATCCTAAGGGGGATGATGCTGATGAGAAATCTAATGATGCTAAGGGAGAGGCTAAGAGTGAGGCTAAGGGGGAAGATGCTGCTGCTAAGGGGGAAGAGGCTGCTGCTAAGCTTGATGAGAAATCTAATGATTCTAAGGGTGAGGCTAAGGGTGAGGCTAAGGGTGATGCTAAGGATGAGGCTAAGGATGAAGCTAAGGGGGATGATGCTGCGGTTGAAGCTAAGCTTGATGGTCAGCTTGATGCTGAGGAAAATCCTAAGGGGGATGATGCTGATGAGAAATCTAATGATGCTAAGGGTGAAGCTAAGGGTGACGCTAAGGATGAAGCTAATGCTAAGCTTGATGAGAAATCTAACGATTCTAAGGGTGAGGCTAAGGGTGATGCTAAGGATGAAGCCAAGGGGGATGATGCTGCGATTGAAGCAAAACTTGATGGTCAGCTTGATGCTGAGGAAAATCCTAAGGGGGATGATGCTGATGAGAAATCGAATGATGCTAAGGGTGAGGCTAAGGGTGAGGCTAAGAGTGAGGCTAAGAGTGAGGCTAAGGGTGAGGCTAAGAGTGAGGCTAAGGATGATGCTAAGGGGGAAGATGCTGCTGCTAAGGGGGAAGAGGCTGCTGCTAAGGGGGAAGAGGCTGCTGCTAAGCTTGATGAGAAATCTAATGATTCTAAGGGTGAGGCTAAGGGTGAGGCTAAGGATGAGGCTAAGGGGGATGATGCTGCGGTTGAAGCTAAGCTTGACGGTCAGCTTGATGCTGAGGAAAATCCTAAGGGGGATGATGCTGATGAAAAATTGAATAATGCTAAGGGTGAGGCTAAGGATGATGCTAAGGTTGATAATCCTGATGAGAAATCTAATGATGCTAAGGGTGAGGCTACGGGTGCTGCTAAGGGGAATGAGGTTGCTGCGATTGAGAAATCTAGAAAAGAGTTGAAAGAGTAGTTAAACTTCAATATTATAAATTGAAGTTTAAATGAGTCCAAACAAATAGTGCAATTAGGTCTTTTTTTTTTAAGAAAAAATAGGTATAAACTACTACATTCGTCCTTTTATTAACATTTTTTGTTACATAATAAAGAACAGAGGAGCTTGTTCATGAAAAGCTTCATCTGTTCATTGTTTTGTTTTGGAGGACTTGTTTCACAGTTAATAATATTTTTTAGTTTCTTCTAAAAAAAAACATAGGAAATATTTTTGAATAATTTATTCGCGGATTCATTCTTAGAAAGATGGGATCTTTTAACCTTCTATTTCCAAAAATTTAGTTAATCTTTTCTAACCCTAATAAATTAAGCATTGATTTTTTGAAATTGAGGATGACAATATATTCAACATATATGAATATAACAAGGGACATCTTACCTATCCAAAATTGAGATCTGTAATATTATCCCTTGGAAATGTTATTGACAATATATATAACATCTAAATGAATTCATTTTTGGGTGATTAAGGGGCAAATTGAGCATGCATCCAATCATATACATAAGAAGAAAAATTTCCAACACTAAAGGATGGGGAAACCTAATTTTCATGTTAAGATTTTGAATTTACAAAATAAAAGAGGGAAATCATAAAATATGTGGCGCTCGATCCACGGAAATACGACTGTGCAAAGGTCACGATGAACAATTTTTAGCATAGTTTCATCGGAAGTGTGCTAACAAACTGTAAAATAAGTAATATTTCTTGTTTATATCCATAATCACTCAACGATAATCTACAAAAGTGCTACAACTGCTTATGATTATACGAAGAAATTCAAAATCTACTTTCTATACTATCTCTCGATGTTCATTATGGATTTGTGTAATGAGATGGATATTATATCTTCTTTGTTTCTTTTATTCATGCATCAATTTGCTTCGTAACCTTTGCCAAAATAATGCATATGAGTTGTGTTATTACTGCACATCTCGTTTCGAACTTGTGGATCTACAGACATGATGCCCATTTGATCATGGAAACTTGAAGCTTTCTGACTAAAAAACATTTAGAGGCTAAGCCATGAGTTATTTTCATTAGGAAGATGTTCTTTGATGAAATCCATCTCATATTTGTGATCCTAATTAATTTAATTTTTTTTCCACTTCATTCTCATTCCATGGTTTTTAAGATAAAGGAATTTGAATTTTGTGACAAATTGTAGGATTGTTAGTTTTTTCGTTGGTAGAAAGGTATTTATAACATCAAACTGTATCCTAGTTGCCAAATCCTATTTGCAATGCCATCTACCAATATTGTTCACACACCTCTCGAGTTGAGTTACAGAAATGAATAGAAGAAGCACTAAGAAGTGAACAAACCAAATGAACATAGTTAAAGATTTAGGATATGCAGCTCTAATATCACGTGACAAAATTTAGGATTTGGAAATTTTGCCTTTAAGTTGTTTCACTAATAACAAGGTATTCATATACAAGTAAAAAACATGTCTAACTCTATTACAATGCTATCTACCAATATTGTTCATAACTTCAATGACTATTACTACTCTATTATATTTATTATAATTTTCTCCACTGTCTCAAATAAATATTTTAGAAAGTTCATACGATTATTCATTTACATAGAATTTACCATAAATAAATATAGTCACTTTGCCTTAAAATGAATATTATATGGAGTTGTACAATAATTACACTCATGTATATAATTAGTGATGAAATTTTTTTTTGAAGTTTACATGCATGGTTATGATAAAAAAAAATGTATATATATTTCTTTTTTATTAATTTATTTGGTTATTTGTTCTGAAAAGAATTTGTTGAATATATGTGATATTTTTTTTTATTCAAACTCACACCATTATCATTTTGCTTTATCTGGCAATTTAATTATTAATGACAATAATAATTGGATTTCAATCTTGGAAGGGGTGAAAATTTATTATTCTATAAAAGAGTCTCTTTTCTGTTAGTTGTCTGTCCCTTGTCTGGGTTGTTAGAAAATGCTACAGGTTTTGGTTTTATATTGCTTTCTATCATTTTCTTTTCTTAATTTTTATTTGGTGGTTGCTGTATGAATTGTGAGGATGGTGGTGCTTTTCTGCTTGTTTAGCTTCGTTTTTGTGTCAGTTTTTGGGAGATAAGAGAAGGAAAATGTGTTTAAAATAGCATATGAATATGCTAGATTTGAGTTTTGTAGTATTAAATAGTGCAAAGGACTAGAAGGAAGTTACTTAGCAATGGATGTTGGAGGTTTCGCAATGGAAGAATCCATTGATAAAGTGTATTTTCTTTATTAGTCTAAATCTAATAAACTTTATATCATCTCCTGCATGATTTATCAGATTCCAAAAAAACACCATGCACCCTAGCTTTTTTTTGGTTTCTCCATATGGAAAACACAAACAAAGCTAATGTTAACATCTCAATACCATCAACAGCTATAATGATTAATCACTTATCTCATCAGTTTAAAACTACGATCATTTTAAAGAAATAATACAATTTAACCCATAAAGTTAATTTGAATTACTTATAATAACAATTATATTCATTATAATTTTCTCCAATATCTCATATAAAAACTATTTATATATATGATAAGTAATCATACATATGCCCACTTCAGTTTTGAAATGAATATCGAATGTTATTGTAAAAGAATTGCTTTCATGCATATTCAGTGATACAAAGTTTTACGTATCATAAAGATAAGCTACACTTGGTAATTGCGTAATTTTACTCAATTTGCTATCTAATAATAGAATTGATTCAAAGTAAATGGTACCAAAATGAGTTTTTACGAGTCATACTATACGTTATTGTATATTTCCTTAAAAAAATACAATGTATATAATCAATTATTAAGTTATTAAAACAACATGTTAAGTATAACTAAGGTAAGCCCTCTTTCTTGCTGCCGGCTTTCTTTTAAACAGTTGACCGTTGTAAATATATTATATAAAATTAGAATTTAGCATGCTCATATTATTTTAATTAATAAAACCATTCTAATGCATAAAACTACAAAAACTTCACAAAATATCCATCTCAAATTTAAAACTTCTAGCAAATTTTAACAGTAAGATGCATTTAAATATTTCAAAAGGGATTCAACTTTCTTGGGAACGATTTTCACTCCATTTCTTGAAAAGTAGTATTTGGAAAAATATAAAAAAATAGAATATAAAAAGATTTTCTTTAGTAAAAATGTATACATTAGAGGTGAAGCTGAATAATTTTACGTATGTCTTATTGTGTTTGAGTTGAAGAGAATGTAAGAAGGGAAGACATAGAAGGGAGAAGTGAAGCCATAAATTTAATATTAAACAAGTAAAACTTTAAAGAAATAATTAAATGTGAGTAAATATTTATGCAAATTATCAAAATTTTCATATATTAAAAAGAGGGAATTTAATTATTTCAATCAAATCATCTCTTTCAGATTAATTGAAATTCAGGGGGCTAAGATGATTTTCATTTAATTGATTAGACTATCAACCTAGAATTGATTGTGAGGATTATATCATCCGAATAACGTTTAGGACGATCTAACGGATTAAGCTATTTTGAATTCAATAACTATTTTTTTAACAATTTTATTAATTTTAATTTTCTTCAATATCCCAAATAAATATTTTAAATATTTAAGTATAATCAACTATTTATATAGTAACTTATCATGATTACGGCCACCTATATTGAAATGAATATTATGGGGTGTTTTTAGAACAATTAGGTTCATGCATATTTAGTGATGAAAAAGAAATATTAAATTTTGTAATTCTTGTTGATAATTACCGACCTTAATTGCCATTACAAATGGCAAAATTTTCTCTAATTATAAATAATATGAAAGATTATCGGAAAATGAATCTTACATCGAAATAAATAAAGGGCTTACAATAAATTGGGTGTGGACCTAACATAAGTCAATTGGTTTCGTGCGATCGCAGATCACATCCCAATTACAATTTCTTACTTGGTAGCAAAAACAGGTAAATAGAAATGTTAATATCATCACAATATATTGACATATAAAGTTAAAGCCATTCACATAGATAAATAAAAAAAATAAAAAAATAAAAAGAAAGAAAGAAAGGGCAAAGGAGAGTGTAGAATTGGAGGGAGCTCCCTTCAGTCCAAGACATGACAGCCATGACTAAACGTAATAAGCTCCTGGTTCGTTGGATCAAAAACACATCTCATTTATTCAAGTGATGATGTTCTCTTGAACCAACGAGTCAGCAGCTACGTTTTAACCTTCAACCGCCCTGGACTGGACTGAAGAGAGCTCCTTCTTTTTTCCCATAATAAACTCCCTTCTAGGGGAGAGGGAGCGATGGTAACAAATATATATCAACTTCTACGTGAGAGAATGGCTATATATAGAAAGGTGACCAAAAGGAAGACAATGTACGAGGAAGAAAAGAAGAGACTACTGTAGGGAGTGTATAAATAAAATAAAATATAGAAGTTATGGTAATAAAGTCAAGAGAGAGTTCAGTGGTAAGCCCTTCTCAACTTTCACAGGCCAGTTCTGTGCCAATCGGAGCAAACCGGAATAGTTGAATTATATGAATAGCCAAACGGACATGTATCTGACACCTCAGTTAAATAAAAAGAATAAAAATACACCGACATGAAAATCTAGAGCCAGCTCTGAATTTGAGATTTATTCAAGTATGCATGCAGGCATATTCATGATGACTTTGTTGAACTGTTTAGTGAAAATTGATTGAACAAACTGAATAACTTTTTCACATGTTTATGCTAGAAATAGTCCCAGTAGTAGTTCAATTGCAGTTGAACTGAGTTGGTTCCTTTCCAGCCATTTAGTTGGAGCAAAAACCAAAAGAAAATAAACATTGAGGCAGATATGTTTGAGATTGACTGGTACTCTCACTTCAGTCTCAGATAAACTGTAGGAATCTTACTGTACTGAGAATCAGGGCATCGTTCAGTGCATTCTTTCTCTTGTCATTTCAATTGCTTCTGTGACTACTCAACAACTCGCCTCCTGTCCTTTTTTACTGTCACAAGCATATCCTTTCAAATTGCATGCTAACATTTTGAGATTATTAATTCTAAGTTTGGAGCGAGGAGAACGTAAAATAAGGGAATAAAATGATATTATTTATCTTATTTTTTTATTTTTTATTTGGATTGATGTAAACTAAAGAACCCAAACTTAAATTTGGGCCAAATACTTCAATTTGAACCCAAACTTTCAAAAAATTAACCTAACAGTAACCTCTTTGTGGGTAACCGTTTATGCACTTCAAGTATTTTTTTTCACCAAAATTGCCCTTTTCCACGCTGGCAGAAGCCCGTGAATTTGACTTAGCCAAGACGAGCGTCAATGGAGTAGCAATAAGCCAACATGTAAATATCTAGTCCAGCTAGCTTGATGGAAATGACAATCCTGCCACAGTGATTCATCTTCCTTGTTTTTTCCGCTTCACCTATTTCAACCGTCTCCTCTCTCTTGATTTTGTTTTATTTTTTTAATCTGAAAATTTTATAATTTCTTTTTTTTTCCTATTGGGATCGGAGAAACTCAAAGATCATATCGATACTTGCCGCACTTGGACCCTACACCATACAACTCACTCTGTCTCTCTCTCTCTATAGAGGTCGCCTACGCCACTTTTGTTACAGTTTAAGTTTTTCAGTTGCAACGGTGTAGCTTTCTTGATGGCTGGTGGTGTTTGTAACTTTCAGGTGTTCACATTGACATTGAAGACACGTATAGAGAGATTGATATGAGAAAACGAGTTTAATTCTTTGAAGTGAAAATATTTGAAGGAACTGATGAAGGTCACGAAGAGGAATTCTAGTTTCTTGCAAAATTCTTAATGTGGGTTTTTGTTTTGTTAGTTCTTAATTAATTAATAATAATTATCACTAATTGGATTTTCACAATACTAGATTGGAAGGAGAAAATGAAAACTTTAATTGTCCTTTTCCGTCTCGTCTCTCTGCAAGAAAGCTACCTGATTCCTTCTTATCTCCTTCCTCCAGTGGAAAGCTTCTTGTTATGCACCTATATTTTCACTGCCAACCCCATGCGATTGAAGATTAATGGGCAACAACACAAGCATCTCACGCTTTCTTCAAATGCTATTCCACTTCCATGTTATTTCTCTTACAGTTTTTTTCTTCATTTCTTTCTTTCTTAGCTTTCTTGTTACACTACAACAGTTGTTTCTTCATCAAACAAAAACAAATGACTTTTATTCAAATTTACTGATGTGGAGAGTTAAATGGGCCCCATTCTTCACTAACTAATCCAAGTGAACATAAGTGAAATTCACGCGCGTCTGTCAGTCTAGAAAGATGCAATATTGGTGAAAAAACAAAATTGCAAGTGCCTTTAGGTTAATTTTTTAAAATTCGGATGTAAATTTATGTATTTTGCTTCATGTAAAGAGCTAAAGATTAAAGAATAAAACGGAGATAATTTGTAGGATATCTTAAATATTTATTAAAAATAGTAAAATTATTTAAATAATTATGACAAAACTCAAAAATAATAATTTTTATTAATAAAAAGTTTATAAAAAAAATAAATTAGTGAAAGGTCCATCCCCTAACCAAGACAAATGATATGACGTGATTAAATTAAAATGAACACCAGACAGGCAACGTGGAGACAGGCCCGCCTTTATTATCATTATCATTATAGGTATTTGCATATAAATAGGCGTTGCTTGCTGCAGTTCTTTTCTTTCTTTTTTTTTACCCAAAATATAGTTTTAGAGAATATAATTATTATAAAATCCTTTGATAAAAAATGATTTAAAGTAAATAGGCTTTATTTAAAAATAATTTAATTTTACTTGATCAGAACATTTTTCTGTTAACATTGAAAAGTCTGAAAAATATTTTACATGGTATTTCTTTTTTTTTTCAAATAAGTATGTATGCCAAATAAAGATAATTATTATTATTATTATTATATATAGTTTTAGATTTAAAATAATATTGGAGTAAAGATAATTATGATCAATAATATTTAAATTTTTTAAATATAATTATAAATTTTCTTCTAAAAGAATATAATTATAAATTGAATAACAGACAAAGTGTTTTCGTATAATTTGGGCTTTATCGAATCGCACAAATCACATTTTCGACTCTGCAAAACGACCTCTGAGACTCGATAATGTTCTATGATAAACATCCAAAGAACGGATAAATGAAAGACAAAATACAAATTTTTTCACTTCTGGCAACAAAGGAACGATGAGAAAGAAACAACTAAACTGCATATAACCATTATCAATTTTTTATTATGTAATAGGAGATTGGAAATTGTCATCTCTTTTCCTGGTAGAAGAAGAATCTCGTGAATCTTTTTCCTCCTACTGTAGAACCCCTTTTGAGTAAATCTTGACTCTCTCTTTAACCTCTCTCTACTTCGAGTTGTCTCAGTTCAATTCTGTGATCTGTAAGTCTCTCTCTTAAATTTAATTTAATTTATCCTTGTTAAATATGTTTTTTCAATTGAATTCTTGAAACCCATATTCCATTCATTGATTTCTGGTGTTGGATAGAAACAATATGTTGATTTTTAATCTTTTTTATCTATTTTTTTATTTTTTATCTGATATCTTTTGTTAGCGATTGGTGATAGTCTTGAGACCCTTGTTTCATTTGTTGAAGATTTGGGTAGTTTGCTTGGTGATTAATTGTATCTGTATTTTAGAACTTCAAATTCTCAAAGGGTTTTGGGGTTAATTCTGTTTTGTTTCTTTTTAAAATTTTTGTAAGAACGCGTGTTGTTTATTGCAGCGAAAAAGATACTGTTCTTGATCTTCAAACGATATGGAGATGTCTAGATATATGTCTGCTTTATATGAAAACAATATGAGGTCTACTGGTGAAGATTTGGTAACTGCTATAGTGCCTTTGATGAAACTTATCTGCCTTACAGTTATTGGATTGATTCTTGCACACCCAAAAACCCAAATCACCCCTAGAGCAACATTTAGACTTCTAAGCAAGCTGGTTTTTGCCCTATTCTTGCCCTGCTTAATATTTACTGAGCTTGGCGAAAGCATTACACTTAAGAACATTGCTCTTTGGTGGTTTATCCCTGTCAATGTATTGGTTAGTACAATGATTGGTTTCTTGCTTGGGCTGTTAGTTGTGGCCATATGTCGCCCCCCGCCTGAATTTAATAGATTCACTATTATCATGACTGCCTTTGGAAATACTGGAAATCTTCCTCTAGCAATAGTTGGATCTGTCTGTCATACAAAAGAAAATCCATTTGGACAACATTGCCACTCAAGAGGAGTCGCTTATGTCTCATTTGCTCAGTGGGTTGCAGTAATTCTAGTTTACACACTTGTTTATCATATGATGGAGCCACCGCTAGAATATTATGAGATTGTCCATGAAAGATGTGAGATTGAGGAACAAATAACACCTGGTGATGTCAGTAGACCACTTCTTGTTGAAGCTGAATGGCTGGGAATTGAGGATAAAGAAACCGAACATGCCAAGACTCCTTTCATTGCTAGGACATTTAACAGCCTCTCATCACTTTCGCACACAAATTTTCCAGACCTTGAGCTCTCTGGAGAGGATGCTGCAACTAGTCCTAGGTCTATTAGGTGTTTGGCTGAGCCAAAAGTTATGAGGAGAATTAGAACAGTAGCGGAACAAACTCCCATACGGCACATACTTCAACCTCCAACAATTGCTTCACTATTAGCTATCATCGTGGGGATGGTTCCGCAGATAAAAAGTTTTGTTTTTGGATATGATGCTCCATTATCTTTTGTGACAGACAGTTTAGAGATTTTAGCTGGTGCTATGGTGCCATCTGTTATGCTTATTCTTGGAGGTATGCTTGCCGAGGGACCAAATGAGTCTAAACTTGGTCTTCGAACTACAATTGGCATAACTATAACGAGGCTTTTGGTGCTTCCTCTGCTGGGAATTGGTGTTGTAGCACTGGCAGATAAGCTGAATTTTCTTGTGCAAGGTGATGCAATGTACAGATTCGTGCTCTTGTTACAGTACACCACACCAAGTGCCATTTTATTGGGAGCGATTGCGAGCTTGAGAGGTTATGCAGTGAAAGAGGCTTCTGCTCTTCTCTTCTGGCAACATGTATTTGCTCTGCTCTCCCTTTCTTTGTATATTGTGATTTACTTCAATTTACAATCTCACACTTGAGGGTAAATCATACATAAATTCAAGCTTGTTGACAGCCAAAACATAATTTGTTTGCTGCTCTCCCCTTTCCTTGTATATCAGTTTAAATATTTCCTTTAGCTTTATGTAGTCAATTGGATACTGCTAGTGGCAATGAATTGTAATTCTGTCATGCTGAGTTGATTTTGTGGAATGACTAAGGGTCTGCTTAATATTACTGATTGAGTTGTTGAAAAAGGAATTTTGTTTGTGCATTTTGCAAATTCATAATAGTATCTGAAGTTTTTTAGATTGGTAAAACAGCACAACCTCCGTTTGATTCCATTTTGTGATGATCAGACAATTATCCTTTGACGTATATGGTATGGGTGTCAAAATAGATTGGCATACTGGGTTCGACATAGACCCATCTAACCTGTGAGGTTAACATGAATACGAAACTTTTAATAATTATATTAAATATTTAAACACGAAAATTAAATGAGCGACACTTGGAACCTACTAAATGGGTCATATGACTCAAAAATTCCAATTAAATTTAATTAAATGAATTATATATAGGTCAGAATAGAATACATATAACACTTATAATTTGCTTAATAATATATTATATATAAAATTACATTTTTGTTCTAAAATAAACGGGTTAAATTAATCAATCCGTTATACGACTTATTTAAACTCGACTCATACATGAGTTACCTGCTTATTATACGAATCCATCTCAAGTCACCCCTCACCCTTTTATTACATGAATTCATCCAGATTAACTCTAACCCGTTTACTTGGTGCTGTAGACTATTGCATCACCATGGGTGACAAAGTCCCATTTGGGTTTTGAAAAACAGAGGGCAGTGGATCTTGGGCTCATGGGTTGGCTATCTCTAGCCCATTTTTACATAACATAAAACTTGATGCATTTTTCCTTCAAAATTTCAGTTTTATTGTGATTGTTTAGTGATAATTTTGAAAATTATATTTTACTTTCAATAGTTTCAATTGTAAAAACTATATCACAAATAATATAAGAGAAGTCTATTCCAAAATCTACATTACATGTGTCAACTCTTTGTTCAAAGAGATTGAATTGAATTTTGTAGAAAGTTAGAGAAGGTGACCAATTGAATTCCAATCTTGACTTTCAAGACTTCCTTTTTTTTTTCTCGAGTGCAAAAAGTTATATAATAGTGTAGCAAAAGTAAAAAAAAATAAGGATAAAACTGCATATTTTAAAAAATGCAGGGACAAAATTATATATTTTGACGAAATACAAAAATAAAATAGTAATTTTTCTAAACAAAAATCATTACAATCCATTTCTTTATCCTTACCGCAAATTTAATAATAGTTTATCTACCAACGTAATTTTAATTTAAAAATTTCAACGATGGATACTAAAATTGCACGTGCATGTCATGTTTATATCGTGGAAATGAAAAAAATAATTTTAAGTGTGGAGGAGGTTTCTTAGAGGTTGCAGAGAATCAATATCAAGATAAATGTCAAATGCGAGTATTGAATTTATTTCTATTGTAAGTGTTGAAAAGATGCTGAAGAGATTAAGTTAGGAAAGAACACCAAATTTCTATTCAAAAGGCAAAAGCCACCTTACAAGGTACATTGCACTTTTAAACTGTGCCGTTTCAATACTATGTTACAAGCCCAAGTTGGGCTTATTACTTGTTTTTCTAAAAATCCAAGACCATTCGTAATTTTTATTGAATGGAATCTTCCAAATCCAACTGGATCCATTTGGTTAACCATTTGCCTACAAGGCTTTATCCTCGTAGCCTGACCATACCAAAATAAATTAAAATTACTTATTCATCCATTTCATATTTGATTCCTACGTATATTTGGCTTGAATTATATTTATGATTTTTATTTTGATAGATTCCACTCGTTTAGAATTAATGATTTTAAAATATAAAATTTATTTATAAATGAATTACAGTAAAATTTATTTTTAATAAATTTTAATATTTGAAATGATTAATTTAAAACATAATTATGTATAAAATAAATTTATTATTGAAATTCATTAGCTTTTATTTTCTAAAATATCATGAAAATAGTAATTTCGTAAAAATAAATAATAATATCAATTATATTTATACTGTGCTATATAATTTTTATTCAAATAAATATATAAATCACCTATGAGTTGTAGTCAATTAGCAATGCATGTTAAACATGAGGAAAGAGTTTTAGGGTTCAATCCCACTAAACGCACCTGTAGAAAAGGGACGAAGAGTTTTAACTGTGATTAAACCCCGAGCTGAATTAGATAATCTCTAGTAATTGAGTCAGATACCAGTGGTTTACATAAAAAAAATAAATATATAAATAAAAAATAACATCAATAAAACTATTGTATTTAATTTAATGAAAAATGAATATTTAATTTGAATCTCATACTTCAATAATAAAAAACACAACCATAAGAAAAATATTTTTCTAAAAAAATAAATTTTTTAGATAGTTTTAGTGAAATTTGATAAAATAAATAAATTAAATAAGTAAACAATTAAAAATTGATTTTGTAGAAGGAGAATGATAGTTTATCGTAATAAGTTTGATTACTTAGTTTAGTGGATTCATTTGTAAATTTCACCTATTTTTATGAAAATTGATATAATTATGTTCAATTTCATAGAATTAAATTTCTGTAATTGAAATTTATATATTTTTTTTCATTTCAAACATAAAGATATAGATTTTTAAGTGAATTTCATAAAATTTTATAGAATTTATTTGTCCAAAGAAGGGTTAGTCCGTTTTGACATTATTGTAAAAAAGAAAATTAACCTCTTAAAAAAATAAATTTATATAAATATGAGAGAATCTCAAAACTTAATTTAGTGAAAATTTGCATTTATAAAAAAAAAATTGATAATTATGTGAGCTAAGGGATCTGCCAATGACACATAAAACCTATTCTGTCACTTTTCTTTTCCCTTTTTTCATTGCGAGCAACTCTTTGAACATGCACCTCAAGGAATTCCCAAAAAAAAGTGTTGGGATTCCAAGATTAAATCTAAATTCTATCGTATAAAATAAAAAATTAATATAATATGATAATATATAAAAAATTTTTACCCTATATTTTCAATTTTATTTAATAAATATATTAAAAAAAATATTATATATAAATATCCGATTCAACCGTATTGAATCCGGTCAAACCCTCCTGTTCAGTGAACCTCTATCTTCACCGGTTCACTGAGCGGTTCGGTTCTCAAAATACTGGTAATAACCTCAAACGATATATATTTATAGACAAATAGAGTATAATTAATGTACTAAAAGTCACTGCATAAAATTGAGTTCATCATCCTCCTTAAAGCATATTATAAGTGGAACAAAAGTTAAATTAGAGAAAGACATAATGCTTCTAAAAACAAAAGGAAAGAGGAAAACAACAAAAAGAAGAAAGAAAATGGAAATTGATGTAAAAATAGAAAAAACAAATATTTAAATAAGAGCTTCTAAGTCCTAATAACCTATCTTTGCTTTTTTTTTTTTTTAATATATACATATAGATCTTAGTGTTATCCTACAAAACAATCAAACAAGAAGACAAAGCAATATAAACCATTGTAAGTGACCAAAGTAGTGGAGGTGGATGAGCCAGTCTATTGTCTTTTCCCAAGAATATTACAATCTATATACCATGGGGCACATCATCTTCAAAGTAGAACCTTCTAAGCTAAAAGAGCATATAACTTTGTAATAATAAAAATAAAATAAAAATAAAGTAAATTATTTACTTTTGAGGTTTTACTTTTAATTATTACTTAGTCCATATATTTTGATTAAATAACTAAATCACCTCTAACTTTTACTAAGCTAATTACTGCTCTCCATATCAAAGTATAGTTTTTTTTTCTTTTTTTTTATACAATCTGAGAATAGTTAATTAAATTAGTTTAACTATAATTTGTTTTTCTTACTTTTCTATATCTACCTTTAAAGATCTTAAAGATTGCAAATTAGTGATCTCTTAAGATTCTTAAAATTAGATGAATGACCACTATATTAAAATTTCATAATAAGTATTTTATGATTTTTTTTAATTCTCTGGTATCCGAAATTTACTAGTTCGACTAATTCATATTGCGCATAAAAGGAAGCAAAACGTTGCCTTTCGAGTGTTTAAAGGACTTTATCCTCAAGGCTTTAACTCGAGATCTCTAATTAAATGAGAAAAAATGCATATTATCTCTGGGTAAAGTAAAAAGAAAAGCAAATGATAAATTATTTTAGGACACTCAAGAAGAAAACATGAACTGTAATTTTAGGACGGGACGAATATCCTTATCATGAAATGAAAGCTTGATATATTGAAATAATCAAATCTTAAAGGGTAAAAATTATTTTTTTTAGATAGAAACAAATTCAAAATTTTGGGTAATTGAAGTATTTAGTCAAAATTATAAAGACTAATTAGATATTAAAATCAATTCTTAGGGACTAAACAGCAAGTTTACCAAAAAAAAGTACATAGTCCCAAAAAAAAAAATCAATCCAAGCATCGAAGAAAAGACATAAAAATGAAGTAGTGGTTGGGAATATGCGGAGAATAGCAATTAGAGCAAATCTGTATAGTTTATTTGCCACTTGGAAATGAGGAAAGAAAGCAAAGAGAGGCTTTTTACTTTGGTTTCTTTCACATGGCCTATCCTTGACAAGACAAAGATGGGAAAACCAATAACCAATAACTCCAAATGTTTAGTGATATCACCTAACTAAAATCTTCATTTTTTTTGTCAAATTTGCATACTTCCAAGTCACAAGTTCCGCAGGTCAATGTCTTTTGCTATTGTTTTCCATCTTATTTTATTCACCTATTTTTTTTTTAAATTACAGTATAATCCTTGTAGTTTGCAAAATAAATTAATCTATCCATATATTTTTAAAAATTTACTAATTTCTTTATATTTTACTTTTATTACACTTATAGATCTTTTTGTCCTTTTGTATATTTTCCATCGAGTCAATAAAAAAATAAGGTAAAAAAAAATATATTAAAATTTTATATAAAAAATTACAGTACAATCCACAAATATAATTAGTTCATTCTTACATTTTAAAGTTATACCAAAAGTGAAAAGTGATAAAAGAGATATTTTCATTATTTTATAAACACTTAACGGAAAAGATACAAAAATTAGATGGAAGAACTTTATAGTCTAACACAAGTGAGTGAATTATAGGGAGATTTTAGTATATTTTAAAAAATACGATGACTGATTAATTATATTTCATACAATATAGAGACGTAACTATAATTTTTCTTTTATTTTATTATTGAAAAATCCACCTCGATGAAAAAAATCCTCGTAAAAGTGTGTAAGGGAAAAAAAAAGTCTTCTTATAACATTTCAAATATTAATTTAATTAGTAATTTATTTTATTTAATTAACCACAATAATGAGATATTTTCTTTATATATAATTTTTTTAATCCTAGTATGAATAATTTATTTTTATTTTCATTGATGAAATATACTTAATATAAATTTTAATTAGAACAAAAAAGTTTTGGAACCAATTTTCTTTTTTTAACTATTCGCGTTCAAAATCTACTGGCTCAACTAATCTAAATTTACATCTGACAGGCTTACAAAGAGACGGAGCGCTTTTTAGGTGTTTAAAAGGCTGGAACTCGACATCTCAATTTACCCATAAGTATCCTACTTTGCCTTTTGATGGACTTAGCATTATATAAAAATATTTTTTTAGGGAATTTTCAGTTAAAAAACTGAAATGGACTTAATATAATATGTGAAAATTAATCATAATATCATCTTAACAATAAATTAAAAAAACTCCACGAACCCAATAAATTTTGAAAAAATGGATGCAAGCAAATATTTTAGTTTTATGATAAATTTAGAGTTTTTTTTTATAGGAATATGGATTAATAATTAATAAATATATAACTTGTGTTTTTGATAAAAAAAAGAGACTTTAGAAATATCTAAAAAAAAGTAGAAAATATTCTTTTTTTTATATTTTTAAGATATACCCATGTAGAATTATTTATTTCAATAATAATGTGCGGTGCGCTTGTTTGATATCTCGCACGGTCAAAGACGCATAGGATAATATAGAAACAGGAATCTTCCTTTCCACCGATAATTCCCTCCAATATCAAAATTCCATTCTTTGGAAACTATTTTCCGTTCCTTTCTCTTCCTTTCCTCAATTCTTTTCCTTCCATCTTTCCTTCCTTCCTGCAGGACCACTGCACCACCACCCCTGGTTACCTTTTCCTCTATAAAACCTCAACCCAATTCCTTCTTCTTCCTCGCGCCGCTCGTGTCCTTCACACAAACCCTATCTTTCAATTAAACATAACCTCTTTGTCTCTATCTCTGTTTTGTCTCTGCCTCTTGATTTTTTTCTTCTTAGAAATTAAAAGGAAGGAAAAATGGCTATTCCATGTCAGCCATTGATTGGATCAGAAAAGTTATCAATGGAGGCAGGACCTTTATCTCCTACGGCTCCTATATCCCAACGTCCAGTTATTCTTACCCAGGACGAACTTAAAAGGATTGCAGCTTATAAAGCTGTCGACTTTGTCCAATCTGGTATGGTGCTCGGCCTCGGTACCGGCTCGACCGCCAAACACGCCGTCGACCGAATCGCGGATCTCTTGCACCGAGGAAAGTTAAAGAACATTATTGGAATACCCACTTCAAAAAAGACTCACCAACAAGCTTTATCTCTAGGTATTCCTTTATCTGATCTTGATTCTCACCCCAACGTCGATCTTGCCATAGATGGCGCCGATGAGGTGGATTCCGAACTCAATTTGGTGAAAGGACGAGGTGGGTCTTTGTTAAGAGAGAAAATGATTGAAAGTGCTTGTAAAAAGTTTGTAGTTATTGTTGATGAGTCAAAATTGGTTCCTCACATTGGAGCTAGTGGAGCTATGCCTGTAGAGATTGTGCCTTTCTGTTGGAAATTTACACAAGAAAGGCTTCAAGAGATGTTTGGTTATGCAGATTGCTTGGCCAAGTTGAGAAGAAATGGAGACAGTGAAAGTGGTGAGCCTTTTGTTACTGATAATGGGAATTATATTGTAGATTTGTTTTTCAAAAAGGATATTGGTGATTTAAAAGCTGCTAGTGATGCTATTTTGAGGCTTGCTGGAGTTGTTGAACATGGAATGTTTCTTGGCATGGCAACTACTGTTATTGTTGCTGGTGAATTTGGAGTCAACATCATGAATAAGTAGATTGAGATGGAAATGGTTATTTAACAATAACAAAAAAAAACCATCTTTTTGATGGTTGGTAACTTCTAATTCTTTTTTTTTTTTACTTGGACTTGCTATTGGAACAATATTGACAACAATTGTGGAGAGACATTATCTCCATTTAGTTTTGGTTGGCTGGAAAATTAGGAGGTTTTAGTAAATATTTAAGCGGTTGAATGATTAACTTAATTTTGTATCAGCTGCTATCTCATCTTCCGTTCAATATAGAAATTATTATTGGATGCTATTTGTTTTTTACTTGATTCATTCATTTTGGCTAGTTTGTCTTGCTTGAATTGACTGGATTGGTTGATACATCATTTTAAACAAGAGCTCTTGTTCTAAACCATTAAATATGCAGGAACTGTAGCTATATTGCTGGTAATTTTGCAGGAAATACAGATGAGTGAACAAGCACGTTTTGCTGATTAGTTATATATATCAAAACGTGCTTGTTCACTCATCTGGTTAGCATGTATTACTTAATTCTTTTCATCTTTGTGACAGGATTTCTCATGTCTTAATGAATTCTTTCTGTTAAAGGGGCAGCCAATGTAGTTGTGCGTTAACTAATGTGTGCGTTAACTAGCAAGTATTGCCATATGTAGAGAAGTTGAGCTACATGCGATTTATGTTCCGCAACATCTTTTGAGTTAGTTTTTAGCATTTTAATATATAGATTCTAGTGCAATGCGTGCCATGGTTAGCACCATGGATAACAGACTCTTCTTCAGCTTTCCTGATCAAATTTGAAAAACACATAGCACCATGAATAATCAATACATTAGAGTAATGTGTGACTCTGAGAATACTTCCTCATTATAAGTACTAAAAAAAATTCACTTTAAAGCTTATTTGGTTTAATTGTTTATCGCAATGGATAGCCGATAACAATTACTGATACCTGAATAGCTAATAGCTTTGTGAAAGCTATTGTTAGCCGTCCATTCATCAAACGCCCCCTTCATAACATTTTGTTAAAATAGTTATGGAAAACTATAATAAAAATAGTGAATTTGATTCATCTAATCTACTCAAAGTTTGAAAAAAAAAATTCCATGTTTAAAGTAAGTTTCATATGTACAATATAATAGCCGAAGTGACATCGTTTTAAATATCTGATTCGGGGCCAAATTATCGCTGCAACTACAGGAACAAATGAAAACATGAGGGCTCATTTTGATTTGGTCAAATTAGATCTGATCTCGGGCCAGGGTACCAGTCCGGTCCACTTGGCTCCGTACAAAAAAGTTTTCATTTTTCTAGGCCGAACTCTATTTGAGCTGAAAAGCAATAAATTTAGTTAGAATCGGACCAAATTTAGATATGATTGACAAATTAAAGTTGGGCCGAGTCCAATATTAGCTCGGATCAAATAAAAAATGGACGCATGTATTTATGGAAGACCTATTTTTTATGCTAATGTTAATGCCATATTTAAAATAAAAGTTGTTATTTCTCTATTTCCTTCTTATTATAAATCTGTGTAAGTATTTTTTTTTTATTTTTTTAATATTTTTTTAAAAAAGTACGAAGTTGTTATGATACATGACTATGTTTAGATATTGAATCTAAATAAATTATTAATTTTGAATATATTTTAATCTATTAATAAAAATAAAATTTAAAATTTTGCAAGAACTTAAAATATGATATTTTAAAATTTAATTAAATCATGGTAGAATATGAGTGTGTTTATTTATATTAGTGTTTTTATTAAATTATTATGTCAAGTGTATTTATTCATATTAGTAATGTTCGACGAAACAATAGTTAAACAGCCGATAACTATTAAAATCACTAAAAACTGTTAAAACAGTTAATTTTTTTTTAAAAACCTTTATTTTTTATAAAATTTAATGAAATATAAATTAAATAGTTTCACGTCTAATTTTATTGAATAAACCCTTTGTACTCGACACTTTCCATAACGTGGAATAGTATATTTTACAAAAAAGATCAATTACCAATTTCATAATTTTGTAAACATTATGTGAGGAAACATAATGAGAAACACGTAAGGACCTGCATTTGGTGCCTCTATGACATCGATTACCAATAATAATTTTAGTTGCAAAGACTTTCTCTCCCTATGCCCTTTTTTTCATCTTTTTTCTTTTTAATTTCACTTTCCAATTTCATTTTTAATTTAAAAAAATATTAGTCCTTATAATTATTAGAGTTCGTTCATGATAAATATTTATATTCTTTCATACATATATTTATTTATTTTCATATTAAGTAATTACGACATTTCAGATAATGTTAAATATTATTAATCATAAAAAATATATGAACTGAAATAAATATTACCCCGCGGGGTCCTCTACTTGTTTATTTTGGAGAGAAATCATTGATCCAAAGATTTGTTGCTGACTGGTTTTCATATCATGCACTCACTCCATAGGTGCTGTGGGGCTCTTAAGTAAGATTTTACTCATTATTAAGATCTCATGCGTCCAGAGTGATTATTATATATACCCATTAATTATAATTTATTTTATCTCAAAAATGAATCGAGACTACAGAAATTCTTTATCGATCAATTAGAGATTTTGAATTCGAGCATTTAGTACAGAATTTCTTTAAACACACAGAAGAAAGCGTTTTCCCTCCTTTGTAGGTATGCTTAGCATTGAATCCTAATTAGTTGGGCGAATATGCTTCGCATATCGAATGATTAAAAATAATAAGAGTTTGTATGTCCGACGCTCGGGATTCTCAAATATTCGCCATTTCAGTGTTTATGAAATGGGTTGGATTTAAAATAATAGTATAGTCAATTTATTGGTGCACAATTGAGGATTCCTATTTTGGGTTGAATTTGTTAAAACGATAATGAGGGATAAAAAAGCAAAGATTCATATCCACAGAAAGGTAAAAGAAGCTGTGGAGAGATTGGATGTAATAAAATAAAGGGAATGCTTTCTTTTTCCCTTTGTTTGGTAGTAGGAATTTTACTTTGTCACTTCTCTCCTTGTAGTTTCTTCCTTTCTTTTATGTGCATTGCACTCGGTTTCTTATAGCATAAGATATGAATATTTAGAGCTTTTTTGGAATATAATTGAACAGTTTAAATTACATTTTTATTGAAAAAAATAATGAAAATGAGAAATCTCACATTCCATGAAATTTCATTATTTTTTGGATTTCTCTTTTTTTTTTTAAATGCGACAACGAAATTTATTAATTTTATGGATTATAATTTATTTTTTCTCTGGAAAAAAAATTATTAAAAGAAGGGTAGTTCGAAGTGAGTAACAACCTTGCGTTATTTGGCAACTTCAAATAATTCCCATGTTAGGGTCCATGTTTATAAGCCTTTAAAGGATGCAAAATCAAAGGGCAGAAATTAAATTCTAAAAAGATAGGTTCAACTATTTTCTTGGCACACATTAATTAGATGGTCCCATTTTACATTATGTGTGCTCTATTTCGACTTAGAGTTTGGTTCCCTAATTAGTTGTTGGTGCTGCTGCATGTTCTAGAGAACATTAGAGGGTGTGCAATTAATATTCAACGGTGGCGGCGGTGAGCACAGTTCGGTTTGATTAAAAAAAAAAATTAAAATCGAATTGCTTTTAGATAGTTAGATTAATTGAATTTTATATTTTAATTTTAGTCGATGTGCTCACCCACGTTGACATTAACATCCCTACGACTTAATTAGGCTAAGTTTTTCTCTTATAGTACAAGAAATTGAAATTTTAAATTTAACTATTCTCTTTTAATATTTTTTTAAATTAGAAATGAATAAATAAAAAAAATAGTATTGTCTTTCATTATTGGCCATTTTTGCTTTAAAAGATAGAGAATATAGTTTGCCCTTGACTACTTCGCTAAAGACATGTATGCAACCTAAATCCTAATCCATTTGTAAGTGTACGCAATTGTGTTTGGACATTAGCTTGGCTTACATGTTTTTAGTGAATTATAAAGAAAAGAATAATCCAAGTATTACAAACAAGACTACTATAAATAGTTAATAGAGGTCATTTTAGTCATAAATTAAAACGAAAGAGATGTAACGACGTCTAATTAAATGGAACTTGGGTGGCATGAAAACGGTAACGTGTCACATTATAACAGTGCAACTAAGCGGGTCAATTTCCGCGGCAGATACGCGTAACATGAGTGGATGCGTAACTGCAAACGGTGGCGCGCCTTTTCATGCAATGTCTTTTTGATGGGCCCTATCACCAATCGGCGCGCGCGCGCGTAAATACTAGACTATTTATGCTCTACGTGTCCCTCCACATCACCTCCCATACGAACCCTATAAAACAATCACCTGTTCTGCAAACAAAACTACTACCGTTCCAAAAAAATACTCAACTCCCTATTTTCGTATATAGGAAAAAAATATTAAAGACAATTTTATCCGTAAATTTTTTTATTATATCCATTTTAAATAATAAATAAGTATTAAAGTAATAATTAATAATTAATAAAAATTATTAAAAATAAAATAATTTAATAAAAATATAATATGATTAACAATAATGTAGGAAATATGAACTCAGTTTATGAAACAAAAATAAAATATTTTCTTGTGATAAGAAATAAAATAAAAAAATATTGACATGGTTTATACTTTATTATTTGTTTAATAAATAGTAATAAACAAAGTTGAAAGTAAAGCATATGACAAGGAACAGCGACCATGGGGTTTGGATCTTGATGAGAGAGTAATCATCAAATCAAATCAAATCACAAACTTTTGTCTGGGCCCCAATATCTCAATAAACTAGTATTGTTTTAACCATTTGAGAGTAACACGATGCTTGCGGTGCACCTAACCGCAGCAATTGCTAGAATTGCTATCACTAAAACGGCGTTTAATGAATTGGTAATTTAACTAATTAAGTAAAAACAACGTTTAATTAAGGGATGAATAAAGTCAAAGCAGCCAGTGCCGATACTTATTTTTTTTTCCGTCCCGTTCCGTTCCGTTCCCATTTAACTGGATAATAAAACTAAAACTTAACAATCTTCCCAATTGCCATGGCCAGATTCGATGCATGGGTACAAAGGTAAAATGCGAAATGAAAATAGAAAAATATATTAAAAATTGACTTAAGTAGTCAATATGCTACCTATTTTGTTACCAAGTTTTAATTTTTGATCATTAATTTTTATGTAAATATAAAAGATTTAATTTTATTTATTTAGTGACGTGATTTTAGTATTTAATATTTACTTTTTATTTTAAATTTTTTGACCACTGCTCAATATAAATATAGAAAAATAACAAATATTTAAATAAATTAATATTATCATTTATTTAATTATTTTTTATTAAAATTAATAATATTTAATCTAAGTGGTAAACATTTATCAACATGGGAAGGTCCTAACAAAATTAGTTACAATGATATCACCTAACTGAATAAAATAAATAATTAACAAATTAAAAAATAAAAAAAGAATGGGATATTTGGCAAATATAATAATAAAATATATTAAATATTAAAAGGTTAAAAGTGCTAAAAAACAAATGCTTTACTTAATATACTCTACTAAGCTATAAGCAGTGTCTTGCCGATACAAATGAGCCCCGCCTTTTTAGTTCTGCTCTCTCTTCTTCCCCATGTGAGTGAGACTCGCTTTTTCTGCTGCAAATCAGGGGCCATTTTCTCTCTCCTCTCTTTCCCGGATTGTGATTCACTTTGCTCTCTTATAAGGCCCCAGTCCCCAGTAACTAAATGATACTGTCACTCTAGAGCCCTCTCTTTCCCTCTCCCTCTCCCCCTCCCCCTCCCTCTCTCACTTTTCTTTTTCTTCGATTCTTTTCTTGAGCTCCCTGGATTTGGATTGAGAGAGCGAGAATGTTTGAGGGCGATCAAGGTCCTTTTTAATGGGTTTTCTCTACTTTTTTTAGGGTGATGAGAAATTCCTTGTGAAGATGAATAACTTTTTGCTTACAAGATTTAGTCTGTTTCTTCTGCATCTTCTTGTTTTTGTTCTTGTTTCTTTGTTCTTTTGCCCTGTTTCATCTCTGCCTCAAAATGATGGGCTAAATAGAGATCGTCTCAAGTTTATTTTAGGTTCGTTTATCAAACGTGTACAATTCATATTTTGTTCTTGATGTTGATATGTTTGATACATAATTTCTGTATCTGGCTTGTTGTTCATTTTGGCAATATATTTCTTCTAGATATGGAAAAACAGATTTTAGCCGAATTATAGCATGGGGCTTTCATTTTTGGTGTTGTTTTTTTGCGCTTGTCCTTGTCTTGAATGGATTTGCAATTTTAGTGATTCATTTCTTGTTCGGTTTTGGAGATGTATAAATCTTTTCGATAATGTGATGTTATTTGTCTTTTGCAGGAGAGAATTTAGGACCATGGAGAAATGGAATGTCACAGGCTGCTGCAGAAGCTCCAGGGCCTTCTGATGATAATAAACTTTTATTAGCGGCCAAGAGGACTAATCGGCCGGACATTCTTCGAGGGTTTAAGCGTTATAGAGATGGTTGGAATATCACTAATCGCCATTACTGGGCTGTGAGTCTTTTTAGTCCACTTATTGTGCTAATCTACATATTATGATTTTAATTATTTCATAAATGTTGACTATTTGTCAATAGAAATTTGGTCCATTTCACCAATTGGGTTCATTTCAGATTCCACACGCACTTAAAATATGTCAACACATGATCTAGGTTCTTGGGGTAGGTAGTTTGAATGAACCTAGAAAGCTTTTTCTTCACATGGGCTGGTGGGGATCTAATTGGAAACTAGGTTTTGTAATAATAAAAATGGGTCCAGTTTACTTACTATTTGCATGGAATGCACAGTCCAGTCTGTTGACATTTTCTCATGAGTTATAAATAGACTTTTGGAAAAAGAAAAAATCCTTGCATTACTTTGACTGAACTTGAAAGAATAGTGCATAGCTATTTTCATCATAAACAGTGGCTAGTTGTCTCTGTTATTCCTTCAAATTAATTTAGATTTGTTAGTTTTTAACTGGTGTGTCTGCAGTCTGTTGGTTTCACAGGTGCTGCTGGTTTCATTTTGGCGGTCTTGTGGTTTTTCTCATTTGGATTGGCCCTTTCCATAAGATACTGCTGCCGGTGGAGAGTGATAATTAAAGGCAAAGGATCAGAAAGATCTCAAAAGATTTGTCTTATGTTGCTTATCGTATTCACTTGTGCTGCAGGGTAATAAACTAAAATCCTTTGACACTTAACCTCTATCAGTTTTTTTTAGTAGTTATTCTCTTGCCGGTTTAGTAATTAGTCAATCATTGCGAGGCTAAGTTTTGCCTGTAACAGTTACTTCTTTCCCCCCATAATTTAGGTTTCTGAAATTGATGAGCATTTTCTTATCGATTTGCTTTAAAGAATAATATTAAATGTCTTTAGTTTTGATAGTTTGATTAGTATTAGGCATTTGCTTCCTCTTGATCTAGAAAAGCTTTTTCTTGTTTTAAATTTATTGTTTCTTGGAGAGGAGGAATGGTAACTGAGGATGTCTGGTGAAAGCAATATTATGGAGTTGTCTGATCATTTTTCTCAGTTTTTAATCATTCAATGGAATTGCCGTTTAATTAATTTTGTCAATTCTGTTATTTCTATGGATTTCGGATTGTTTTGCCATTGCATGGAGAATTGAAGTTTTAGCCAATATCCCTAGTATCTACTCATGTTTGCATTTGGGTTGTTTTTACTGAACAAATTCACATGTTCATGCCATCCATCTTTATTTTCTTTGTCATGAGGTGATACTTGTTTTACATCCCACTCGTATTTCCTTGAATAATACTTTTGATTTCTTCTTCTGATTCTTGCTAATACCTAATCCGTTTATTGTTCAGAGTTGGATGCATTCTGTTATCTGTCGGTCAAGATGAATTTCATGATGAAGCTTTGCATACCCTTAAATACGTTGTAAACCAGTCAGACTACACTGTACAAACCTTGAGAAATGTGACGAAGTATCTGTCCCTTGCAAAGACAACAAATGTAGCCCAAGTATTTCTTCCTTCTAATGTCCTGGATGCTATTGACAAGTTGAATGTAGATCTAAATTCTGCAGCTGATATATTGAAAGAGAAGACAAGTGAAAATGCTGGAAAAATAAAAAATGTGTTCAATGCTGTGTGTGTATCTGAAATACTTTGCATTTAGTGTATTACCTCACTAGGTAATTGTATTGACAGTCATGATGTTCATGGACCAATTTTGAATTCATTGTTTCAGGCGATCAGCGTTGATCAGTGTGGCAGCAGTGATGCTGATCCTGGCTCTGCTTGGTTTCTGTATGTATTTTGGAAAGACCAATTGATTGATACCTTGAATTTGATTTCTCATATACTAAATTCTTACTTATGGATATTGCTTTTGTTTCAGTCCTGTCAATCCTTGGGCACCGTCATACTATTCTTATGTAAGTCTTTCTATATATTATCTATTGGGTATTATACTGATATATAATTGCTGGATGCTTTTAATGTTTATATCTAATTCCGTCAATACATTGCTCCAGATTTGTTGTGAGTGGATGGTTACTAGTGGCAATTACATTCGTTCTTTGTGGAGTTTTTATTGTTCTTAACAAGTAAGATTCTGAATCTTTTCTGGAGAATTTATGCTGTATTTTCTTGTTTCTATTGAGAAATTAGTGCTGTGCGTGTGGCATGCTGATGTAAAATTTTCCCTTCCCCCAACAAAATCTCAGTGCAATTTCTGATACCTGTGTGGCCATGGAAGAATGGGTAGAGCATCCTCATGCAGTGACTGCTCTTAGCAGCATCCTTCCTTGTGTTGATCAAAGTACAACAAACAAGACGCTCATCCAAAGCAAAGAAGTGATCAATGATATTGTAAATGTTGTCAATACTTACATATATACCTTTGCAAATGCAAATCCATCTCCGAGTGAAAAATACAATTATTACAATCAGTCTGGACCTCTGATGCCCCCACTTTGTTACCCATTTGATTCAAACCTTCAAGATCGTCAGTGTGCCTCCCAAGAGGTGTCTTTGACAAATGCATCTGAGGTATGTCTAAATTTAGTGATTGCTTGGACATCTTTTTAGTTCTTTCTCACTTACATCTGCAGCTGGAAGCTTCTTGTTAATCTTTTTAGTTCTTCCTCACTTATATCTCCATTGTTTTGTTAAAATTTTCAGGTTTGGCGAAGCTACATTTGCAACGTTTCGCCGTTGGGGCTATGCACAACTGTTGGTAGAGTGACACCTGAGGTCTACGAACAGCTAGTGGCTGCAGTTATGGAAAGCTATGCATTGGAGCACTATACTCCTGTTCTGCTGAGCCTCCAAGATTGCAAATTTGTGAGAGACACATTCCAAGAAATTACCTCAAACTATTGCCCTCCATTGGAACACTATCTGCGTATTGTAAATGTCGGACTCGGCCTAGTCTCGGTTGGAATTTTACTCTGCCTTATCCTCTGGATACTCTATGCAAACCGCCCCCAAAGGGAGGAAGTGTTTGTGAAACTACCCCTGCCAATAAAAGGCAGCATTATGTGCAATAAGAGCAAGACCAGTTCTAGACACAATAGCGACATCGATGCACGGCTGTCGAATACAAATGAAGTATAGAGAATTAGAAAATGAAAATTGTCGTCATAAAAGTTACAGTTGTGTGAGTTTAGCTGTATCCCTTAAAAGGGAAGGTACCAAGATGGAGCAAAGTTCCATTTTTCTGAGTAGTAGGAGTATAGCCATATGTAATATATATTGTTGTTACTGTTGTACAGGGTAAGTAAACTTGCCTTTGCTAATTCTTTTTTAGCTTAGGCGGTTTGTGAATACCAGTTGGAAATGAAATGAAAGGAAATTACTAGCAAACGGCTTTGGTACTTGGTCTATTAGATTATGCTTTCCAAGAAAAGCTGAAAAATGAGAAGAGAGAGCTTTCCTTTATACATATATATAACTAAAAATGAATAAAAATAATTATTTAATAAAACAATTGTTATTATTTAATTTTATTTGTCTGGATAGATATTGACCCTTGGGCTTTAATTTGTTTTAAACATCTAAAAATAAATGGTTATAAATCAATTTAAATATTAAAATCTTGAAACACTCAAAAGCAATCACACACACACACAAAACAATACATCTTTATCCATAGAATCATGAATGAGAATTTTAAGAGTCCAACACATAAATATAGAGAAGAGAGGACAGAGAGAGCAACTCAAATCACAATTTGGCAAGTCAATACCAATTCTTAGACTTCGAAGTAAAATGTTGTGTTCCTTTTTCGTATTTCTTTCTGCTGTAGCCATGGTGTAACAACAGTGGTGAATCTTGTTTCCCTCTTTGTGGGGTAAGATTATAGCAATGGATATGGAGTAGCGGCGGCAGAGACAATAATCATACAGTTCTTCTCTATTTTATGTATTTATATATTGTCTCTGTCTGTCACAAATGTAGTTCATCTGATGATTTTATTATAAGAACTATGGTTCAAATTATGCTTTTCTCTCGATCAAGAAAAGTTTGAACTTTATATTAGTTCAATAAACGAATTTATAAATTAAATCGATAAAATTTTACAAATATAAGGACATTTTTATATAAAAATAAAATTATTCTTATAAAAAATATTTATATATTCTTATAAAAAATATTCTTACAACAGCACATCCCAAATTGATTTATAATATTTATATATGTTATAATATAATATACCACGAAAGAAAAATGCGAAAAACGAAGGGTTTTTTCAATAAAAAATATTATTGAATTGTATTTTAAAAATTACTATTAATAAGAATTCTAAGAGTCAGAATCTTTACCTATAAATATAGATATCGAAGTAGAAATTTATCAACTCATTTATTATTTATTTTTTCTATTAACTAAAAATCAATATTTGTTCATCAGTCAATAGGGTTTGAATATCTATTCCACTAATTATTGAAAACGACGAATTTCTATTACACCTCATTCAAACTAATTAATTAATTAATGAAATAATTATTTTCGATTCACCAATCATGCAACAAAGTAGATATAGGTTTGTTCAACTACAATTTCAATATTCTTTATTTTTTATATTGCAAAAAAATTAATTTGAGTTCTGCTTTTCAATGGCTATTTTTATAGAATTTGTACATTAGATGAATGATAAAAGTAAACAATATTGGCCAACCGATCCAAAAAACAAAAACAATAGTTTCAGAGGTTCAATTTGGAGATCTAAAATCAACTTAATTTTGTTTTATATTTGCATCACTGAATTAATTGAATTCTTTTTATAAGACAATTATTTAGTTAATATAATACAATACTTAGAAAAAAATAAAAAACAAAAATATTGATCTTCGTACTATTTTTAATTTATAAAAATTGAAATAAAACTGTATATTTGATCAGAGGTATCGAGTTGGATATGAAGATTGACATTTTTTCAATTTCATAACATGCAATTGAAATGAACTTGATAAAGAAAACTCAAAATAATTGCTCTTACTAAGATCCACCTGCTGCAATTATGCTTATTATGACATGAACAGCTAGCTCAATTGAATTCAAATAAAATAATTAGATGAGAATGATTAAGAAGTAAAATATATTTTAAATTCATCCTCCATGTTCTTTTCTTGCATTGAAAGTTTATTTTAAAAGAATAATCCATTGAAATTTTCTTTATTATATCCAATCACTAACATTTGGTTGAGTGTTCTTTCTTTCCTATTTTTGAGTTGTTTAGAAATTTATTAATATATTCCATTTTTATATTTTTAGTTAATTAGCAATGATATTATTATAAGGAATCTAATGGATATAATATTTTTCCATTGAAGATATTATCGCAGTAAACAAAGAAAGGATTGGATAAAAATAGAAAAAACAAGGAAAGAGAGTGGACGAGAATTTGAAAATGTAATGGCCAAGTAAAATTTTGGTAGCAGTCGGGTCTTTGCCGTTTGAATCTCTCTTTATTTTTCTTCTCTCTCAAAAATTACACAAGCCAAAATCTTTCTTACATTTCATCTGATTCTTGAGTCCCATGTCCGTGCGTTTATATAACAAACGAAGACACCCAGCGAGATAAAAGGGGCATGTTTTCCAAGTTATAAGAGCTTGTAAGGAATAAAAGAAAGAAACTTTTAAATGTATATGTATGTATAAATCTTGGGTTTTTTTATGTTAATTGAGTTCCTTCACTCAATCTCTTGCTTTGCTTCATTTTAAAAACACAGATATATAAAAGAGAAAGAACTTTTCTTGACTTGAAGAAAATTCGAATTCCTTGTTGTAAGTTTCTTCTTTCTTTCTTTTTTTTATCTTTTTCCTTATAACCCTTTTTTTGTTTTGATGTTTATTCTCTTTTTAACTCATTGAATTTAGAAAAGTTTCTCTCTTTTTTACATCTAGGTTCCTTCTTTTTGTTCTTGTACTTTCTGGGTATTCTCTCCTTTCTTGTTTCTATGCGTTTTTAATGCTTTGATGTATTTTTTTCCAACTGGGTATTGGCCATTTCTGGTTGTTGTTGAACTTTTTGTGTGCTTTGTTGGGCAATTTCAGTTGAGTTCCTTTCTTAAAATTTTTTTTCTTTCAAATAAGGTAACTTGCTATTTTTTCCTTTTTGCCTCCGTCTCGGGCAAATTTTTGTAGCATACGTCGTTTTTGTTTCCAACTATGGTGAGTTTTGGTTTTCAGGTTGTCTAGTGAAGGACAAACGACAAAAGCTTGGCCTTTGACCTTGATTTGTTGGAATTCTTGTTGGATATAGTCAAATTAATTGTTGTTGATGATGGGGGATCATTTTGTCTTGTTGGTGGACCGATTGCTAACAGAATCTACATTAGAAGCTGCAATTGAGAGCAGAAATAGATTGATGCAAGCAACAGCATCAGCAATTGATGAAACAAAAATTGGTATATCTTCAAATAAAGTGAATTTTGGGGATGTTTCTACTCCAAGAAAAATAGTGGAGTGTAGGATATGCCAAGATGAAGATGAAGATTCCAATATGGAGATTCCTTGCTCTTGTTGTGGAAGCTTGAAGGTTTGTTTATAAATTTGAAGTTTGCTGCTCTTAATTTGTTTTCAGTTATGCAAGAAATATATTTGATGAATTGTGAGAAAATCTTGATCCATATATCTTTCCATTTAGCTGATATAAGAGTCAAAATCAATTGCCAAATTAGATTTTTCTTTTGCTTTTGATTATCCTTTTTTCAATTATTGAAGTTTCATTGTCAATAGGTATCAATCCAGTCTGTGAGTTTGACATTTGACTTTTCTATCTTTATAATTGTTTCTCTTGTTGAGGGCACTTAACCTTTAATAGTCAAACCAAAGTCAATTTTCCCATGTAGATTGATTTGTGTGTGTGTGTGTGTGTGTGTGTCTGTCTGTCTATATATATATATATATAACACGGTCAATTTGAACAATCATGTTGATTCTTCATATTTGCAGTATGCTCACCGCAGATGCGTTCAGAGGTGGTGTAATGAGAAGGGTAACACCACATGTGAGATATGCCATCAGGTAGGTCTCGTTCTTTCCAATTCAACTTTCAACTCAGTCACTATTGTTTGCCTCTAGGGAATCTTTTAACTTCTTATTGATGCGCTTAGCCTTTGTCAATATGATATGAATTTGTGGCTGCTGCTTCATAGTAAATTGGTTATTTTCAGCAATTCACGCCTGGTTATACTGCTCCGGCACCTCTGTTTCAAATAGGACGTATTCCGATGAACCTTAGGTAAATTTTGTGTACATATCACCAATTTGGGCTTGCAGATTTTTCCATTTCACTGGAACTGCACCAATGTTCTCCCATGCTGTTATTCTCAGGGCAAATTGGGAGACTTCCAGAAGAGACTTGCATGGTCCCCACTTTATAGCAATGGTATCGACGGACCGCAATTTCCTTAATCCTGAATATGAAGAGATTTCAGCTTCAACAAGAAACTCAATCTACTGTCGCTCAATTGCCATAGCTGTAATCATGTGCCAAAATTTTGGCAATCTATAGAATTCTCTTTCTTTTTCATGGTTCTTTTGTTTCACTTAACTTTATTCTGTTGCCAAATTTAGTACTCTCAATATCTCATTGATGCTTGTGAATTTTGCAGTTTGTGTTTCTTTTAATTCTACGGCATACTCTTCCAGTCATCCTTACTAGAACCAATGATGTTTCTTTCCCATTGCTTATGGTAAGGCAATTTATATCACCTCTTTTTCTAAGACAGTATTGACAAAATTCGTGACTGAAAAAAAATGCATATGCTTATCGATCTCAACTCCTCTGACAGTTGGTATTTCTACGAACTGCTGGGATTGTTCTTCCAGTATATTTTATTGCAAGAGCAGTAAGTTCTCTACAGCAACGCCGCCATCGGCAGGTAAATTCTGACTAAAAGAATCACACTGCATCTTTTCTATCTCATGTCTAAACTCATTTCTGCTTGGGTTTTGCAGCTTTCGCTTGTTTTATCTTTTATTTTATTTATTTTTTGCCTTTAGGTGCCCCCAAATGTATCTTTTACTACATCTGATGAAGAAGCTCAGCATTCAACCCCACCATCTCGGCTGACTATAAGCAATGTTCAATAGTCTGTTTATGAAGTACTACCGAATCAAAGTAACAATGGCATCAGCTTGTGATCAGCAGCATCTGCCAATCTTTATGTCAGTAGTGTTTTAAAGTGTGTGAAGGTGACCTCAATATATGCTAGGGTGATATCTTCCCGAGCTCAGGTTTAATTAGATTCTGGTTTC
The DNA here is from genome assembly GCA_948099535.1 of Jatropha multifida. Taxonomy (NCBI): domain Eukaryota; kingdom Viridiplantae; phylum Streptophyta; class Magnoliopsida; order Malpighiales; family Euphorbiaceae; genus Jatropha; species Jatropha multifida. The sequence goes on from CANUEX010035012.1 coordinate 39,963, forward strand.
CAGGGAAATGATATAGTTTCTGTGAAAGCTCTGTAATAGAGCCAGCAGAAACATTTAGTTAACAACCATCAAATGTTATGTAGATCATTAGATATATATTTTCTATATTGGCCATCGTATCTGTATACTTTGTACATTCAGGAAAATACCACACTGTATATATACAGAACATTTATACCAGAAAAAGTATATTGTAAATGATCAGCAATGAAATTATAGTAATTTATTCTATCATTATTTTCTTTTATTTTACTTAGCATTGTCTTGCTATTTATTTTTGGGGACAATGCAAGGGATCATACGTTTTTACTGCATGTTCTTTAAGGATCATTTTCTACCAAGTAAGATCCTTGTCTAGTTGCAGTTGCAGGTTTTTATCTCACTTCTAATTTTATTTTAAACCGCTGCTTTTCATTGCTGAACTTATATTTTACTTGCAGTCTCATACTGGATAATGTATTGAATGAATTTAAAGATTTGATGACCATAGTGAAATGAAGGTGGTGATAGACCTGGCCATGTCCTGGTGCAGAGCCAGACCGGCTCTGAACTAGAACGAACCCTTGCACCTTAAAATAACAGAACTATGATTGGTCCAATTCTTGTTTAAGGGTGATAGGGTCATTACTGTTGGTTCAAAACTAAAACCGGATGATGGCCTTTTAGATTAAGGTTGTACGAGGGTTTCCTTGTGTTGGTCAGATTTATTGATTTAAAGTGCTAATGAAAGGTTGATTGGTCAAATAGTTTTTTATCCAACGGAACCCATTAAATATGTGAAAGTATGGTTAGAAACAGGTTCAGTTGAACACTGTTAAACATGAACCTATGAGTTAAATGAATCATAATAACATAAATAATTTTTAAATAAAATATAACTATTTAAAAAAAAAAGCAATCAATATACGTATGTGTATATAATATTATTCATCAGTTGAATAAGGTTTATAGATTTATAGAGTAAAATCATGACTTAACTCATATTATGAATTTTAACCAATTTAAATTATATTTTCAAACTTACCGAATTGAATCAACTTGGAGATGAGGTTGGGTCATAACGGGTTGTGTGCAGCCCTACTCACGGACTCGACAATAAGTGCATATATAATTTGAAGAAAAGACTTAATACGTTCTTTTTCTCCTCTCAAGTGCTTAAAAAAAATTGTGCTCCGGCTACCAGTGATTGTAAGTTGGTGAGGACACCAGATTGGTATCTCAACTATTATTATCATTTTTTCAAAGTACCAGAAGACTTCAGTTCAGATCGGATATTTACCCAAATTAGATATGAACTTACCCCTAAGCTAAACCTAGACAATCATTAACCTGGCAAATGCCAGAACAGTGAAGGCAAGTGCAGACTGAACCAAGATCTGGTGCTCTTGTTCAGTGTTTATAGTGATCAAGTTTACAGTCACCATATCTCTTCATAATGGATAGAAGCAAAATTAAACACCAACAACACTCAAAATAGCTGTAATCAGATCAAATGCAGTGCACAAAATACACACACAAATAATAAGTACATAAGAAGGAATGAAAAGAAGGGGAATCATCTTTAAAAATTACAATTATCACAAATATCTGTACATTCCAAACTAGGTATGTTAAGGAAAAATTTGAAAAGAGGGTACAGAAGAGGACCTCAAAGCAAGCCAGCACGGTGCAATCTGTAATGCTATTGAATCTGATTTCACCTAACTGGGCAGCTTAATGGCTGAAAAGTATGTTATGGTCCTTCTAACTATCTTAGTTCCGGCTTCCTCCTTGGCCTGAAATATTCGGGAATAAAAACAAATAAGAAATTTTTTACCTCCTAAGTATCAAAATCTCTCTCTCCCTCGATTTTTCTATGTTCTTCCCTTTTTCTGTTTATACTTCATTATAATTTTTGAAAAACTGCACTGCCTCCTAAATATCATATGTTCTTTAAAGAGTGTAGTTGGTGGAAATACTTCCGGCTCTTCTGTTGTGAACGCCAATAACATGCGAGCGCTCCAAATGCACAGCTAGCAAGAGCAATTGCCAATGCTGCCCCCACAGGCACCACAACTGCATTTGTTGAGGCCACCAAATCTTCAATAGCTCCATCAGTCACTTCACTCAAAAGAACACCCTTCTCCTTGTAAAGGGAGGCAAGTGTTTTTCCATAATAATTAGTTAAGAACCTGAACACCTCGTCCTTATTCCAAGCAACCTGACTGGTTCCATCGTCCCTCTGGTCATCAGAGAGATAACATGAAGAGCATAGCTGTATTGGAGGCCAAATAATCTTTGGGAACTTGGGGTCACCAGTTCCCAGAGATGCTTCTTCCTTCATTAATCTCTCATTTACTTTATTATGTGCACTCCATAACCAAAGGACAAAGTCACGAGACGAGTGGAAAGGACGATCAACACTGTAATTGAGAACCATAGTTAGCAAACAGAAGCTTGGAGAGCTCAAGACAAACTCACAATGACTTGCTTTTACCTGGAACACATTTTATAGAAATGTTGACGACACTCTTCACAAATAAAGAAGTTGTGGATAAAATCACAGATAGTTGTGAAAGCAAACTGGCTCTCTCCATCCTCAATTCTCACAGATAAAGAATGCAATAGAACCCATAAACCACAGCTGCAAATATAAACATATAAATCAATTCGTATAATTGTTTGAACAGTAATAGATATAAACATTGAGAAGCAAATGATGAAATAAAATGGAGCATTTCATTTCCACTCAGGAGGAAAGACAAATAAATATGCATGTTTGATTGGAAAATTTATGATCATATTGTTATCATAAGCTTGTAAAGGTTGTAAAAGGTGGCCTAAAAAAGCAGCCAGCAGTTCAAACACTTGAACCACTAAGCAAATGCTAATGCAATTTGACAAGAAAAGCCAAATAAACAAAAACTGAATCTTGGATCAGAAAAAAAGCTTGATGCTCGACACCATTTGCATCGATGATAATAGAAACCCTGAACAAGAATCAAAATCACCATCAGGTGACATTGGCAACCAGCATAACTATGATTAAGCCACCAATATCACTATTGTCGGTTCTTCCTTCTCACCAACCCTACTGACACCAGTTCAAACAATTCCAGTGAGAGATTGCCACTCAATCATAGTCAGGAAAAAAAAAAATCCCCTTTCTTCCCCTTGTTTCTAGGAAAATGTTTTGCAGCTCATTCACCTTTCAAGCCACATCAAGTGATGTACAGCGGAAATGACGAACTCAAACATCAGGACCAAATATGAGATGATTTTATTCCCTTTACACAGCCCCTTCAAGCACCTTTAATGGTTTAGCTGACCATGGACTAAAAGGAACTCACAAATTGGAAACGACATTACAAACGCCAGGTCAGACTTGGGTCTATACAACCTGCCAAGCAGTTGTGATTCATGTGCCTACTGTGTCAGGTGCTTCAGTAAGAAACGAAGAAAATGAACCATTACCTAAAGCCCCTAGTATCATTCTTGCTGCCACGGCAAAACATCTGAAGGAGCAAACAAAAAGCTATTTTAAAATATGACCATAAAAATAAAGCTTATCAATGATGCAGTAGCAAAAGAAAACCACAGATAAATTCACAACAGAGATTAATATTAGATTATCTACCAAATAGGACCAAGTATAAATCAAACAAATATGACTCATACATTTTCTAGCAGATTGATGAATATAATGGGACAGATAGGTCACAAACACAATTAAATCTTTGTTAAGAATAATGTCAAAATTAGAAGAACTAAAAGGGCCAGTGGAAGCTGCATCAGGATGAAGCTTTAAGAAAATTAAGGTTAAACACATGCAAATGATGCATGAGCAATTGTGTAAATAATGAATTCAATCATGGTTGTGGAAACATTAAGCAGCAACCTTAAAGTTTTTTTTTTTAACTGAATAAATGAGAACAACCTTACATGTTCCAGTTCTTTACATAGAGTTGCAGTCTCATGTGAACAGAAACATCCCTCAAAGAAAATAACTTAAGAACTCATTAAAAGGACAACAAAAAAAAGTGACATTGATGATTGCAAATCCTGCACAAAATGTAATTGCAGTTTAGCATCTGGGATATATGCATCTACTCAAATCCATTAATTCAATATCAAAATAGCTGAAAACAAATCCACATATCAGGATTACAATAAGTCACTTCAAAAGAATAGGGAAGAGAAAAAAAAAAAGAAAAGGAAAACACCTACCCAATATCCTCGAGGAACTTCTTTCCCACAAATCTGGAAATTCCCTAGCATATCCTTCCCATTGCTGAGAGCTTCCAATTTCTCATTTGGTGGGCACAAGTCATCAAAGCTTACAAGCACTTCTGCGCTTCCCTTCCGGCACCTAATACAAATAATCTAACAGTAAATCAATGAAGGAATCATCAAGGTAAGTATGGCAAGATTAATTTCAGAAAAAGAGATTGGTCTTTACCTCTTAGAAGGATGATGTGCCACTAAAAGCTGAAGGAATTTTATAAGTGAAGCTCGAGTTTCTGATTTGATCATCTGCGGAACAAACATATGCATAATTGGTAAAAGAAGAAAGAAAGATAACACATACAGGCAAACATAGAATACATAACCATAACAAAAGAAAATATCTACCTTGTGCTCAAATATAATTTCAAAGGCAATGGTAGTTGCCTCCTCAACATCATACACAGCACGTGCAATCTTGTATAAATCATATACTGTAGAAGTTAATATCTAAAAAATACGAGAATTCATATTTGACGTTCTGGAGAAAATGTTGGGTTCTGCTGATAGAAAACCTGTCCAGGGTCTGATATATTTGATGGTAGATGCTCATTTTCGAACTTCTGATCATCCAAATGATAAGAGCTGTACGCAATTTATACAAAGTAGAAATAAGGATAATGACTGATAAATTACTGAGTAAACAATGACTAAATATTGTCATAAAAAAACCACCAACAATAATATCTCATTTTCAAAAACAACAATCATATAAGAAACGTATTTCTCCATAATCCAAAAACAAATTTCAGGATATCGATAAAAAATGAGTTATATCAATAAAAAAAAATACAGAAGTCAAACTGTTTTCTATATTCTTTCTAAAATATGCAGATAAAAAATCTTAAACAAATAGTCTTGTTATTTTCGGTAGTTGATTAAAATTATAAACACACAAAATTTTGCCAACCTGTACTGCTATGTTTATAGCCAAAACAGATTACGGTACAGTAACCTACCACGACAATATAAATACTAGTGCTGCTGTACAATTCTAACCTTTGCTGGTTCTAAAACCATCCATTTCAAACTGAGTTCAGAAAATCCTATTACAGTTCAGGTCAAAGAGATGGGCAAATGTTGAAAATTTAATTGAGTTGTGATTGTTTAGTAGCCACAATATTGAGAAATTCCAACATCAAGCGTACTTTCAAGCAAAAGATGCAGTAGTTATCAATTTATAGATCTCCACGACAAGGTTGATAATACCTCATACCTGCCCAATTGCTTATTGATCCAACTAAGCAAGTGTTCAGCTGTCCGTCCATCATCAATTACACGTATTTCACTTTTCTCTTCTTTAGGCTCCCAACCACCAGCTACAAATTTGGAAGATGGACCCCAAAATAGCATGGGATAATGAGATATAGAAAATCGATCACAGAGTTTATTATTTATCTGTGCTGCCAAAAAAGTTAAAAAGGGAATAGTCACTAAGTCATGTTCTTAAGATCAATAAAATTAGGTATTTACCCATAAAGTAAAGAATGATTAATGGATAAAGCTAAATTTAACAGCATGACAACGTCAGAATAGTTGCACTAAATCACAACCACCTTTAACCAATCCTTTATTAGAAATAAAAACCATCTTGTATACAAAGAGAATAATATGACTATTTTTCCTCATCTACACTGCAGTCCAAACTCAAAAATCACACACTGCCCAGCAATGATTTTCAGTTATCAATTTATATGTTTCTTCCACGCAAATATATGGCCCTTGCATACCAAGAACTCTTTAGACCACATAAATTTCCATACTTTTTACCAATGGCAAGCTTTTAGCAGAATCACAATTTTCACATAACAGTAAGAGCTAGCTCATGCTTTATCAAATAGTTTTTTTTATATATATCAGGGAATAATACCATGAAAGCATGTACCTTGCTTAAATGAACACAAGTAACAACTTATGCTTGCAAAACAAAAAAACACACACATTAAACTAGCAAAACTGAAGCAATTTATTACGCTTTTGGTTTCTTGCAATAGTGGTTTCCAGGATATGCAAAGAAAAGAAAATAGAACGGTAATATGGCAGTTAAATCTCAAAAAAGTAAGCTCCTTCTCAAGTAAAAATATAGCAACTGCACAACTTCGGTAACTTTGTAACGGGCACATGAGAGAGCATTCCAAAACTTTACATGCTTTTTCAACCGTACTCACTGCTTCTATAAATATCAATTGGGTCTATCAACTTGATTTTCAAATTCGTACTAATTGTAGCCAAGAGACCAAATGCCTGGTTAGTCTCATTAGAGCATGTGACCTGTTAACACAGTCTAATCTAACCATTTCTGTGTAAATATGACAAAATCTAGCTAATTGAGAATAAAAAAGATACTTTAGTTTCTTTATATTTCAATTTCTGATCATGAAGGAGGAAATTAAAAGAAACAAATTTCTCACCTTCCTTCACCTATTCAGCCAGGCCATCCTACTCAGCATAAAAAATTGTTATAGTTATCCAACTCAGCAAGGCACACACCCTAGTGAAAGAAACTAGGAGATGGTCACAATTGTTATAAATTCTAAAGTTCATGGAACCTGTATAGTTTTAAAGAAATGGCCACAATAACAAATACGAGTGTGAGTTAGAATATTTTCTATTTTAATTAACTGCTTGCGTAAAAGATTATGGGTAATAGCGGCTGTACTTGGCAGCATCAAGAATGATTTATCATTGAGAAAAAAAAGAAGAAAACCTAAAGTCAATTGCTTCATCGGGCCTGGGGTGACTGGAGGATAAAAGAAATCCCTTTATTGCAGTATGATAAAGTCACTAACGCCATAGACAAATGAAATCTCAGATGCAGTATCAGTCAATCAAACACATCACCCTTCCATAGGAAAAGGAATTCAACATTAAGTATGTTATGCATCAAACGTATTTGTCACAAAGGCTGCTGGTTTGGGGGCAGGGTACAGTACTGAAGGTCCTCGGACTGCCAGGCGGTCTTTCTTTTGGGCAGCTCCTTTGTTGATCAGATTTGTAGTGAGCATCATGTTCCAAGTCCTTATGATTGTGGGGAACCTTTAAATCCAGTGGCCAGAGACCTATTTGAACTCAATTCCCTTTGGATGTACTCTGCTTATAATTATTTCATATGGTTAAATACACATATTGTCTTTCAATTTATTTCTTATTTGATTTTTGGGGGGTATAAAATTCTCCAAACTACTTCCAGTGTTCCAGCTCAAAGAGAAAGCTAGAACTTGCCATAAAGCCAGAAAAACCCAACTTGACTTTTTATGGAAAATACTAAATTTGATTTCACAAAAGAAATAATTGGATAACTTCAAAGAATAGAAGTATTCCCTAGCATGTAGGGAAGAAATATAGAAGATAGTCAATATACCTTTGATGCACAATCTACCCTTGCCATCAACACAACACCAGGATGCACTGCATCAGGTCCATTGAAAAGTCTTGCAACTTTTTCATAATGTGGCTGCATATTTGAACCTCAAGAGCCATAAGAATTAAGGAAATCTTCATGTAAAAGTGTCAGGAAAAAAATATTCCATACAATACCTTATAATTTCTGCAAGCAGGGCACCTGAAAAAACAGCAATTGCAAGAAAAATGTCATATAACTTACAAAAGTTGGCACAAAAGCAATGCATCACTAATACATATATCATATAGAAAATAAATTTTATGGTCATTACATACATGGGTGTTTTATTTCAGGAGGGACAGAAGATCTAAGGAATTAACTACAGATACTCTATTTATAATATTGCATGAATTACTACTAGGAAAAATTCAAATTAGTTCCCAAAATTAGGTCTTGTCCACTAATAGTCTAAAACAGTTTACTTTCAAAATGATACCAGCCATTATAGGTTAAAATGTTCCATTAGTTATTATGCACTAAAATTCATATAGGAAAGGTTCACATTTTACTAACTTTATACGATGCGAAATATAGAACCAGAATAAATACTTAATCTTACTTACATAGATGTTACCTTACATAGCAGACACCAACTTTTCAGTGTTTTAAAAATCACTCCAAAGATCTTACCTCATTTTCATGACAAAAAATATGTTTTTACCTTTAAAATGCTGACAGACAGAAATGACATGAAACAGACTTTGTCAGCAGTAATTAAGACAAATATGGCTCTATAACAACTTAATATCTAAATCAAACACGCAAAGAGAGAGATTGAAAAAGTGAAGCAGGCAAGTTATAAAGTTTTCCATACAATCTATCAAAATGAATGATTATTACCACTCTGCACCACGAATAGCATGCCACATAAAGGATTCAAAGAAGCAACTAATGTAATCATTAATTGTAATTGATGTAGAAAATCCAAATTTTATTCATTGCACCATGCACGTATTTCTTTAAATGGTCTATCCCCTTTAACAAACTTCACAAACATTAATCTATTAGTCTAACTGTTCGAAACAAAAACTAATACGTAACCGACAAGCTGGGAAAAGTTTTAAATGTAAGTTACGACACCGATATGAAAAAAGATGTGCAGATTAAGAATCTAGAAAACAAGTACTTCACGTTTCAGGTTTTGCCAAACTACCCTTTTCCTTATTGTGAGATAAGTATAAAATTCTGGTCAACCTCAACTTGCACATATACACTTTATAGCTATCGCCTATGCACTTAACTCTCTCTCTCTCTCTCTCTCTCTCTCTCTCTCTCTCTCTCTCTCCATTCTCCCACAGCTGTAACCATTTATTCCTTGATGGATCAATAATTGAATTGTTGTTTGTTTAACATGACTGATCATTGTACAAAAGTTTACAAGCTACTAGATGATCCAACTAATGAACAAAGAGGAAATTCAATAAGGATTCAGTTGTACAAATCAAGCCTACTCACAAATAAACCTATGCATAAGAACATTAATAAACTGAAGGTTAAAATCAAATGGTTACTACGAATCCAAAACTAAATAAATCTCAAGATTTAGTTCAAACCCACGAGAAAATACTGTAGATAGGTTGATATAATCATTTTCAATCTACCCAATTTCAGTGCCAGTAAAAGTTTCACTACTACACAGCTAAAATCAATAAATACACAATAAAAAAACAAAAAGAAAAGAAAGAACAGCACTTTTTAGAGTTAAAAAGAGAACTAACCAGTGAGCAAAGAATTCAACAATAGCAAAAGTAGCTGGAGTGTTTCTAAGAACTGAATCAAAATTGGTAATATTCAAATCGACAGCGTAATCACGCTTGACAACATTATCGCTGCTACTTATATCTCGAAGGATCGAACGGGATCCCGAAGGAAACGACGCCGCTTTAAAGCTAAGAAGTAAAAGCAAATTCAAAGACAGAATCCGAAATATCTGAGACATCGGCAATAGGTTCAGAAAGCAAGAAGAGAGAGAGATTAGCTTCAGATAGGAATTTTCCTTGTTTATAAAAGGAGCAAAGAGATATGAAAAGAGCGTTAGAAGAATGGTTGCTCCGGTGGCGATGGATGGTGGGTGGGTTTAGAAAATGAGGAGTATAGGTCAAAATTCCGGCAGAAAAGTTCTTCGAGTTCGTGCACTTTCGCTCTAAAAGTACCACTCATAGTTTTTTTCTTTTTTTTTTGGCTGTGGGTCCATTTTTCCATTTAAGCATTTTCAACTTTTGACACGTAAAATCATCCGGTTGGCGTGAAAGGATTCAAAATGTAACATTTATTTATTTGTAAATTTTTCATATTTTAAATGTAATTATTTTTATTTCTCAAAATACTTTATTGGCATAATAATAATAGTTTTTTTTAAAAAGTGAAAATTAATAATTTTATCATAAAATTTGAGTTGTTTAAATGTATAAAATTTATTTATTAATTTTATATTTTTTATAATTTAATTTAATTATATTTAAATCTATAAAATTAACTTTATAGAATTTTATTTTTATTTTTTATATCAAATACAAAATTTAAAATTTATAAATAAATTGCATAAAATTTTATGAAATTAATTTATTTCAAATAAGGGTTAATCTATAATAATAGGTATATTAAATGTTAATAAAATACTAAAAAGTATCAATGTAATAACATAATTATAGCTATTCCGAATAAAAAAAATCACGAAAAATTGTTAACTTTCTTTTATAGTTAATTTTTAAATGTATAATAAAATAAATAAAATAAATTTATTTTTCTCTATTTAAAAAGGAAAAAATTTTAGAGGAAAATAAATATTATTGTTGGTAATTGACAATTATCTCCTTATTTAAATTATAAAATATTTTAAGAAACTAATAAAAATTTATTAATTAATTTCAAATATTTAAATAATTTAATAAAATACATTTTCTTAAATATTTTCTATAGTTATTTTCCTTTAAAAAAATACACCCACTCAAACAAAGGATAAAATCTCAAATTCTTCTATGCTTTTTAAGTTGATACATGATTAGTTAGCCTAATCTTTGGTAAGACCTGTCTCTACGAAAATTTACGAAAAATAGTAACTAAAAATTAAAAATAATGGCAAATAAAATTTTCAATCTGTTTACTTTTGATTGAGGCTGTTTGATTTGACTTTTAAATTGATGAAATCTATTTTTAAATAAAAATCATAAGTAGAATAATCTTTTATTTGGCTTACAAATTAAAAATAAAAATATATATAGTTAACATAAATTAAAAGTCAAACTGAAGTGTTGCTTGATAAAATTATTTAAAATTAATTTAAATAGTTTAATATTTGATTAACAAGTACTTAAAAATATGTTAAAATAATTAAAAGAGATATATGATTATTTTGTTTAAATTAAAACATGTAACATTGATATTTAATGCACATATTATCCATGTTATTAGTATTTAATATATTATTGGTACTTATTAATTTTTATAATTTTTAATTCACAAGGCTAATTTAAAATTATCGTATCTCAAACGTTCTCGTATCGTTCAATAAATTTAATTTAACAAAAAAATCAGTCCAACAATTTAATTTATAATTTTAACATTTATCATTTTATAATCTAAAATACTGTCAAATGGCAAATTTTGTCATTTACACTTAATTTTCATATAAGGCAAATTACTCTCCTTTTATATATTATATAGATAGATATTAGATATTAATTATAATTTTTGTCTTATATTATTTAAATTTTTACAATATTAAAATAAAATTTCATATGAGATTAATGTGAATTAATGGTTAATTATAAATTAACAATATGTATATACATACATTTTAGTTCAATTTATATCTTCATTTATTTAAAATTTATTATAATTATATATGTAAAATTCTATAATATCACTTAATAAAATCGATTCAATATATATAGATATAATCATAAAATATAACATATATTTTTAAAATTAAAACTTTTAATTGTTGGTAATCCCATACATATATAAGCTTATTTTATTTAAAAATAAATTTTAAAAATATTGAAAGACTTAATTATATATATATTCTATTTGAAAATTTATTTTTAAAAATATATATTTTAGAAAATTAATATTTATTTAGTGAAAAAAATTCCTTGTGTTTCGCAAAACTTGCTTAATTATAGATATTTTTTATGCTAAATAATCTCTTTTCTTTTTTTTGTTGGTGGTTGACTACTAAAAATTGCAAGTATAATAATTATTGTGTAAAAGTCTAGGATAAAACACTGACTTTGATTTGGAGTTTTACAATCACTATTGATAGTGCTCCATTTAGTATAAATGAATTTAAAATATAAAATTTATTTATAAATAAATTCTAATAGGATTCATATATAAATAATTTTTTATGCGTGTTATGATTAATTTAAAACATGTAATTTAATCGAATTCCACATAATATATGTATGGGACAAATTTATAATTAAAATTAGTTTGCTTTTATTTTCTAAAATATCCTTGAAATAGTAAATTTACAATAATAAATATCAATTATATTTATATTATGCTATATAATTTTTTATATTTTCATTAAATAAATATATAAAAAATAATATTAATACAATTATTGCAATAAAATTACTGAATTTAATTTAGTAATGAATTTATATTTAATTTAAATCTCTATCCTAGTTTAAAATATTAAAATAAAAAACACATAGTAGGAAAATATTTTTCTACTAAAAATAAAATTTTTAAATGGTTTTGGTCAAGTTTGATAAATAAATAATTGAAAATTTGACTTTGTAGAAGAAAAAAGGTAATTTAGTCATAAAAAGTTGAATGATTTAATTTTATAAAATTCATTTAGAAATTTCATTTATTTTCGTGAAATTTGACATGGTTATGTTCAATTCAAATCCTAATCGTATTTTTCTCTAGCTCTCTATTTTTCATGTTCTTCTATTTTTTATTTCTAAATCACCGATGATTATCTTTTTTTATTGGCGATGATTTTTTATGTAACCTTTATTTTTTTTTAATTTTATTTCTAATAATTTTTAAACCTATGCTTGTTTGGAACAATATTTGAATTTAATTTCTCAGACCTATAATAGTGCATAGATTTTAAGCGTTTTTAGTACCTTCTGAGCAAGGTTATAAATTTCTCTCATTTCATGGATTTATTCCTAGTTATTGAGAACTTTTTATGTGAATTTTTTATATCTTTGGCCATTCACAAGATAAATTATTAGTTGTTTGTGGTTGAAGACTTCAAATCTTCAAATTTAGGTAAATTTCTTTTATCAATAAGCCTAGTAATGTGGTGTGTTCCTATATTAAAACTTGGTATATTAAATTCTTCTGCGAGTGTCAATTGTAACAAATTTTCAAAAAAAACATTTAAGACAATATTGTAGAAAGTTTCTTTTATCGTCATATTTGAAAATTAATAATTTTTTATCCGAAAAATTAACCTCTTCTACCAAGACCAAGAATATCTCCAAACAAAATATTTCAATTCTCTATATTTGTATTTTTTACTATAAAATATTATGATATACTCAATTTATATTCATTATTAATAAATTGTTAAGTTTTTTTTTTTTCAAAAAAAGCAATTTCAGGTGACTATCTCATGTGCCAATCATGTGAGGCTTTAAACTTTAATAGTTCACTTATTTGGAATTTAGTCAACTTAAAACTAATTTATTTTTACCAACAAGTGTTGAGATTAGCGGTTTAATACTTTTCTCTTCGATTCTGACAAATGGGGTAAACATTTGTTGGGATGTAAGTCGACCCAACTTCATAGACACTATATTGAAAATTTTTTCATAGTTCAAACACCTAATTTCGGCCTCATGAACACTATATTAGAAAACCTTTCACAGTTCAAACACTTAATTTGTAAAGATTTTTCATTTTGATACTAAAATAGAAAATTTAAAAAAAATTTAGATATTAAATTTATAATTTTTTCCACATATATAATTACAATTCAAAGGTGAAAAATAAAAAAATTTTCCATGTGCTTTATCAAAATTAACTAGCTTACATTCATATTTAAACAATATACTACTTTTTCCCCTGTATTTTGCCTATGTTAAATTAACATACCATTTCATCTATTTTTTCAACGTTTTTGCCGTTTGTCAACCATCAACACGAGAGTCAAATGTGAAAGATTGAGTTTTTATACCAAAATTATCCTCGTTAAATATAAAATGAAATAAAAGACCAAAGACATAACACTTTCACCATTGCATTTTATTAACTTTCTCTGCTATCTATTCCCATTTCCTTATTTGCCATGGTTGTTAAACATATCTTGTTCGGTTTAAACTTGGGTTTAGTTATTGAAATTACTTATGCGATGAGGTGAAAAGGTAGAGGAGGTGAAGAGAAGAAGGAAAACGGTTCAATCTATCACGATTTTGATTGTGATTCCCCTTTTCACAGTCTCATCGATAGCAATGTTCTCAGCAGTGGTGATGCCAGCACCAATTTCACAACTCGTCGAGCAGTAGCAGCAACGGTGGCGACTGTTGCTCTGGTAGTATTATAGAAGAGGAAGAAGTAAGGGTTGATTCTCCACATATTAAATATGTTGTTCTAACATATTCTAATTCAAATAATTTGGATTCTCAATGTATCAGTTTCTATCAATTAATTGGTTACTAATGACATAAATTTGTCTTCATCTTGATTACAGGTACATTAATTTCATTTCTTCTATATATTGCAATGAAACTGAAACCAAAAATAAATAAAAATAAAACGGCATTATTATGTTTAAAAGCATAAGGAGTTTTAAAGCCTTTTTGCTCTTTTTTTTTTTTGGGATAAAGTCAAAATATAGAAGATGAGGGCAATTTCGTCTTTTTCCAGGAATAGTAAAAATTTTGGATGGAAGGGCATAATAGTTTAACGGGAACAAAATACAGGAAAAAGGTCGGGCAGTTTTGAAAATTGGAGGGTAAATTAGTTAATTTTGGTAAAATGTAGGGAGAAAAACGTAATTTTGTTTCGAAGGTTACATTAGGCCTACGGATCCATTTCATGAAACCCAACCCAACGCAAATCTATTCAGTTGTTTGGAACTGCAAGTCAGATTCAGCCCAAGACATTATCCAGCCACAGCATTCAAGAAAATTGTAAAGGCCAACGACATTTCAAAATCGATTTACATTTTCACCAAATCGTTCACGCTAACTAGAATATTCGAATTTAGGGTTTATCTCGATCCCATCCACAAAGTCCTTGAAATTCGATCAAATAGGGGCCAATTCCTTTTCGTCTCTCATTTCTCCCATTCAAATTGTCTGAAAGGTACACTTTTCGATTAATTTCTTCTTCTTTTTTTGTTTCTTGTGTTGTTAATTTGTAGAAATATCGATATATCAATTATTCCTCTTATTAATTTTTGCAATTAGCATTAAATGGAGATGTTTAGATGAAATGTGCTTCTTATATTTGTCTTCTTTCAGGAATTTTAGAGACGCGTGAAGTCTGTTTGAGAAATACATTATGAAGTTCTTAGAATACACTCCTCTTGAAAGGTAATGCTTTTAATTTTTACTTTTCTTCCTTTTTGAATTTTTAAATAATTAACTGATTTTTTAACCAGTAAGCTGGTGCCTTTTATTTGAATTTGAGTTTGATTTTTGCGCCTTTTTATGTATTTTTTTTTATTTTTTGAATTTTATTTTGATATTGTGCTTTTTATGTATTTTTTTAAGAATAAATGAGTTCTTGAGCAATTTAAATCTTGGAGAACGGACAATCAAGGGATGTCTTGAAGCTTACTCTTGTAAGTTCGAATTTATAACTTAAATTAAGAGGCATTTGGAACTTTTTAAAGAGGGGAAATGTGTTTTTTTTTTTGTTTCCTTTTATATTTTGTGAAGGTAAACATACTGGAACAGACAAGAAGCTTTCTCTCAGTTTGGAGCACGAGGTAATTCACTTATTTATCATACGTTTTTTGTATTTGAATAACATGAATTTTTATGAGAAATAATATCACACTTTTAAGTATAATTTTTAAGATCATCCTCAAAACTATATTAACTCATCTGAAAATTAGAATAAGATTGCTGAATGGTATCCATTTCCATTGCCAATCTATTATCAAGGTAAATCAAACTTGAGATGTCAGGTTAATTAGTAATTAGGTTAGTATCTATATATGTTCCTATGATGAATGCAAAGGCGATGCATGCATTTTTGTCTTTTATTTTTTTTCTTTTTTGGGTTGGGGTTGTACATGCAAGTTAAAATAATTTATTGAAGATAGTATTCAATCATCTTCAGTGATCTTGCTAGGGATTCATTTCTTTTCTTAGATTATATCCTATGCTGCAGACAGCAAACAGCAAAATTATTATTGGTTTGTTAATTTGGCTTAACATCATTCCTATTGATGTACAACAGAGTTTCGGTTCATTGTTTCTTGATTCTTAACATTTTCTTTTTGAGTTTGAACTGGCAATAATTGGCTCTGGTAATCATTTTTCTTTTCCAGATCCTTGATTATCTTGGGAGATCTTCAGACACTGATTCATCCTCTCCAGCTGAATACTTATTGAGCAGATCCAGGTTGTGACTGTTGCTTAGATGGATTCAGGAAATGCTCGATGTTTAAACGATATTTCTGTAACTGGTTTTCCTTTATGCTTATTCCAGCCGAAAGACATTGATTTATCTTGTTCTTACACTCTATCACATGTATCCAGATTATGACTTCAGGTAACACCATACTTTATGTTGTGTCTCACATTTTATATATTTGATTGTGAAAAGAAGATTCTGGGTAATGCCATCGTCAGCTTCTTGGGTGACATGGCATCCTGTTATATGATCTTCTTTTAACGTTTATCCGGATTGTAACTTCAGGTAACACCATACTTTATGTTGTATCTCACATTTTATATCATTGACTGTGAAACGAAGATTATGGGTAATGCCATTGTCAGCTTCTTGGGCGACATGGCATCCCGCTATATAATCTTCTTTTGACTATAATGGGAGTGTTGTCAAAAGGTTTGACAGACGGTTCACAGAACTGTTGCTCTAGGAGGAGCTGAGAGTTCAATTCTCTCCATTTCCCAAATTCATTGTTGGCCATTATTGTGGTTGGCCTTTTCATTCATATAATTTCTCTTAAAATTTGGTTGGTATGCTTTCTATTCATTTCAGATTTGTACTATTAAGGGATTGTTATGTGGATGCTTTGATATATAGTTCTCGTTATGCTCTTTTTATATTATGATATTGCGAATGCATCTTTGCAATTTTCAGTGCCATGAAAGCTCACCAGTTCTTCACAGAGGAAACTTGGGACACTTTCAAGCAGATTTTTGATACTTACATGTTTGAAGCATCAAAGGTACCAGCTAATTCTTTTCTCATTCATGTCTGCAAAGAAATGCAATCAAAATATCTCTCTCAAAAGGAGATTAGCATGATACAGTTATTATTATTTTATTGTTACTATTATGATTTTCTTTTGGTGGATTGCATTTATTGTTGGCTAGATAAAGAAATTGGCTTGTTTGCAATTTTTTGCATGATTGAAATCAGATTTAACACTGTACTGTAACCACCATTTTGTCTTTGTTGTATATCTGTATCTGTCTAATTTCTCACCATTAGTTGTTGCTATGTTCAAAATAGTTTACCTTTATCATGAGCTTGTCAAAGAATAATGTTCTTGCTGATTCTTATGTGAATTGATGACCGACATGGAAAACCTAGTTTGACCAGGTTGAAATGATAGCTGGTGTTTCGATAGGTTATCACCTGATTTTGAGAGAATTGTTGCATTTGTTTCTATATCTCATTTGTTAGAGAAATATATTGAAGAAATTACCTGGTTTTCTCTTCTTTTTTTTTTTTTCTCTCTGCCCCCTCCCCCATTTTCAGTTGAGATATGAAGCCCTAATGAATGGCCTTCTCATCACTACTTGCCATTGTCACATTTTTTTTCCTCTTTCTCTATTTGTAGGAATGGATCAATGAAAATGAAGATAGCTCATTGTTGGAAACATTATACAAGGCTCTAGATGAGGTGAGCATACTTTTAAAGACACAAAGGCAACTTATATCAAGAGGTCATGTTATGACATATTGTGATGCAGGTTGTAAAACTAGGAGAATGTGAAATCTACAGCTATGATCCTGATTCTGATGCAGATCCATTTCTAGAGAAAGGAGCAATGTGAGTATTCATTCATATCAGCTTCATGACCTGACATAAGTTGCTAGTTATTGGCTATTTCTACAATGAACTGCCTATGCCAACCCTTCCTTGGCTTCCTAAGTAAAGAAAAAGGAAAGGAAGAAAGAAAAATGAGCTATTAACTTGTTCATGTTTGTTTGTTACAGCTGGTCTTTTAGTTTCTTTTTCTACAATAGAAAACTAAAGCGTGTAGTAAGCTTCCGTTTCTGTTGTGTTAGGTGAGTTAATATGATCTATTGTTGTTGTTTTCTTTTCTTTTTCCTTTTTGGATTGCCCTTGAAACTATCTTGATTGCTGTTTATGGCAGTAACTTAGTGGCTGAGGGGTTTCTTATTGAAAATTCAAGTTATGAGGAAGATGAGGAAATATTTGATGGCATGGACATGTGAGTGCTGACAGGCCATAGACTGTTAGCATGATGTTCATATGTGAAGCCTTTTGAGATTAATCAAGAGTTATGCAGTGCCATACTCATGGCACCTAAGTAGTAGGATTAGCTTTTCAACTTCTGTCATGTAATTACTGTAATCTTGTAGTTAACAAAGATGACGTCTATAAAACATGTATCTGAACTTTTGCTAGGCTTGTAATTAGATTCAAGGATTCTAGTCTCTAGGAGACATTCATCTCTTTCTCATCCTCAAATAGTCCTATTTTGTGTGCTTGGCATGTATGTGCTGTGTGCATATGGAAGAATGCTTTGTCGATACGATAATTCAGATCTGCTTATCGTCTTATCAGATATTATTGTTACATGTATTACTGTTAATATGTCGCTTTTGCAGCGGTGTGTCAGTGTTTCTTGTTTCTGATTTATGAGTATGATATATTCTGAACAGTGGATAAGTGGATGTTATATTTGTGCCTTACCTATATTTCTTAGTTGTCAGAAGTTATTAGAAGACAGCTTGGGATGAAGAATGGTGGTAAGCAAATCTAAAATTAATTAATAAATTCATGTTTGTTATTCATATTGAAAATGACTCTTTTAAGTTCCTTTTTGCTATGGCTAATCATCGATTTTGAGCTAAAATTAACAGTATAAAACAATATTGCGAAAATATATTATTATTGACTTGTGAAAATTATTGCTAAAGGGATGAAATATCTTATCCCACTGGATTAATTGGTAGGCGGCTGTTTTTAATTTCTTTTATGATTAGAATATGTCAATTTCACCTTGGAATAAAATTGTGTATTTGTGTTTTTCTTATTAATAATTGACAAATTTAGGGTTCTGCATGCTTTTTTTTTTCCTCGTAATTGGGTAACTTAACGTCTTAGTCCATTGCAATTAGTTAATTTTTTTAAAGTGGCCTGAGGTACACATTTTAAAAACAGAAGTGAACTTAGGTAAGCAGAACAAAGGTTCTTTAAATCATTGCCTTCCTTTAATTCACTCACTTCATCTGCCTAACATCACAATTGAACTTATAAAGTACATTAGAGAGGTACACTTGTTCATTTGGCTATGATTATACCACTGGAAAAAGGAATATATATATATATATGAACGGATATTAAATAATGTTTTCCCTCAACTTATTATTATTATTATTTATTTAAAGTATTATCAAATTTTTTACTTTTTTCATTGTCAACCAACAACTTACACGTGTACTCCTATCGCTTTCCTCCCATTCTGCCATCTTTGTAGTAAAGCATAAATGATAAATCCACATGTTGTGACATGGTCTTTTAGTTGCACTTATCTTTTCTTTTTTTTTCCCCCCCAAGATCTATAATTGTTCCTGTCCTTGATTTTCTTTTTTCTTTTTTTAGAAATCATCTGTTAAATTTAAATGTATTAGTAATTTAAAAATCAATGTTACTAATATTCCTTTCTTCTATTTTAATGGAATTAATTTAAAATCAATATTCCTTTCTTCTATTGTTCCGATTTCATTTTCACTCGTGGAATCACAGAGAGAATTATTTCTTTATATAAAGAAACAATTTTGATTCTCTTGTAATGTGCTCTTCTTTGAAAATTCAACATCATAGGAACTTTCAAATTTTCAATTTATTTTCTAGTACATGCAGTGCAGCTGTATGGTATTAGTAAAACCCATACCTGCGTCATTAAAGTGAAGCAAAATCACACATACAAATAAATATATTTTATTAAAAAAATGGTGTTGTGTACACATGTCAACTAATGGCATCAAGTTAACAGAGAATCCATTCAACGGTATGTATTCTAAAAGTTTTTATTTCTTTCCTTTTTTTATTGTAATATGTGAAAGGCAAACCTTTGTCCCATGGGACAGGGATTTTCTTGTCAAAGTAGTACGTGGTAGGATACTAGAATTTTAAGAATATACATTGTAACAAATTCATGTCTGTATGCCACTTGTTCTACACAAACTGGCTATGTCAGATCTCTTGCACTTACCCATTTTAATTTTATTTTTCTTTCTATTTTATTATTATTATAATAATTATATAATACATACACCGTAATCAGATCTTCCAAATTATCTCACCTAACCATTTTATTTTGGTTCATTATGATACTTCCATATACTTCGATCCAAATCTTATTTAATTATAATCATTCTAATTAGTATATAATTTGCGTTTAATCATGATATGGGTTATCTTAATTTCTTTCTTCCTTTTAAATATTAGTACAGCGTAAAGCTTTTCATCATTCATTGGTTCTTTGTAAAAGAAAATGATACTACGTATTATTTTGATTAGGATATACTCAAGGTTCTATGCTATTTTGGAATTTACATTTCTGACATATTCTTATATTGCAATATAAAAGGAAAAAGAGAAGTATGTTCAGATTTATAAATGTTTTTAGGTACTAAACTGTTATTTTTCCTTCCTTTTTTTTTTTTTTATAAAGTTACCAAACTATCATTGTTTATTGCAGCAAGCTTTTCTTTTGATATTTTCTAGGGTTGGAAAAAGAGTTTGGTTAATTGAAAACTGAATGAACTGAACCATTTCGGTTTGGTTCAAAGTGGTTTTTTTTTAAATAACAAGAAAAAAAATATATCAAACCGATCGAATTCAATCAATTTGGACTCGGTGGCATTCAGAGAAAATTCATAAAAATTCAATTTACAGAAATCCAGTTAGATTTGAATTGAACTGACAGAATGTCTACTAATATTTTCTGAGCTCTGTGTGTGTGTGTGTGTATAAGTCCATAGCCGAGCAGGCAAATAATTTTGACAGCAGACAATTAAGTACATAGATGTACTTGTCAAGAAGCTACATAATGCATTATCATTTTCCTCATTTTTTTTTTTGTTTCCACTTTTGTTTTTAGTATGAGATTATTGCATTAAAGCTGGCCAGCACCTAAAGGCATGCACATGATTACACGACTGCTCAGACACCTCCTAGCCAGTATTCATTACAATTTTAACATCTTGAAGTAAGTTAGCTCTTTTCATAAAACAAAAAAATTACAACTTAGCTCAAATTTCAAACCAATTAATTAATTTAAAAAGGGTACCAATGGAAAATAAGGAAAATGGCAATGACACGTGAATTGGGGGGATAGAGGCAAATCTTTTCAAATTAATATATATTAGAATATATTTAATTAATATAATAGTATACATTATTTATTAATGACAAAAGTAAATTTGGTAAAATATAATAAACAAATACAAGGAAACTCCTGCAACCAATTGTTTCTCATACCCTCATCTTATATATATATAAATATATACGGCAAAAGGCCATAAACTCAAAAACTACATAAATGGCTTCCTCTCTACCATTTTCTTGCAGCTTCAAACTTCCTTTCTTTTGCAGGCTCAAAGAACTCAAATACCTTCAAGTGAGATCCCAAAGCTTTAGTGATGATGGTACTATCTATATAAATACATATTTATAAGTTGATTATGAGCCTAATATATTAATTAAGACCATCCTATATATAATTAATATTTATTCTCTTGATTTTTTTATTTTTTCCGACAGGAACATCAGCAAATATTGTGGACTCAAACATGGGAACTCTAAGGGAGAGAATAGCACAAGTGAGAGTGAAGGATAGATTGGAGAAATGTTGCAGTTTGAAGAGCCTTCAAAATGGATGGAATTATGAGTCTGGTTATAATTATAAACACAAGAGATATAGTTTGTTATGTGAGGGATTTGAGATTGTGACTTTTGCTGGTACTGCACTTGGCTTTGTCTTTCTTAGTGGTTCTCTCTGCATATGTCTTGTTTCTCTTCTTCTTCATTTATATTACTAATAAAACATATTTATTAGCATCAGAAATTTGTGTTTTTATTAATTATTTATGTATTTCCCTTTTTTTTTCTTGGGTTGCAATATATATAAGCATGTTGAGGTTGAATTAGGGTAAAGGAACTTGTAGGGTTCTTAATTTGCAGTGTTTGATCTCTCTTAGGGAAAAGTAAACGACTCTAGCAATCTGGCTTCTTGAGAGCATCTGAAAGTTCCTAATTAGGTTTTAGAGTCTTTAGACTAATTATGAGGTCTGAGACTGATAAAATCTGGGAGTGACATTGAGATTAAGACATTTTCAATAGTCACGATTTTAGAGTTTGAATTCTTAGAATCGGATTTATATAAAGTGAAGGCTCTAAATTTTGAACCCTTAATTTTACGATTAAAGTTCACTTCTGTTTAATTTTACGAATAAATATTTATAATCGAGAGAATTTAAATTCGATATCTAAATGAAAAATTAATTAAAACATTGGCTAATGGAACGCGACACAAATTTATTGATTAGGTGTGCAAGAAACATACGAGGGACCTACCAATTCCCTCGACACACCTAATTAGGGGTCCAAACATGCATGAAAATAAATAAATAATGTTGTATATGTCAACATTTGTACGAATGATTACTTGCAGAAATGCCGTGCTCTAATTGTAGGATTAACTTTCATTATCCACAGGGAAAAGATGAGTTGTGAGTTGTACTTTATATATTATTTTATTTAATTATTTCTATATTACTTTTCAGGAGAATTAAGTTGTCAATTTTATTGATTAGACTAGACGTTTTCTTAAACTGTAGAAATTACTTTTTTTTTTCGTAAATATTTTCCACCTATTAATTCAATTAAATTAATTTATTATGGTTCATTAACTATTTAATTTAGAATTATAAAATTACTCATCCCATTAAATGTTAAAATTGAAATAAATGAGATAAGGAAGTTACTCATCCCATTTAGAGTAACCCCTTGTTTGAGATGAAATGAAAGAAAAAATTGGAAGAAGAAAAATAATAATAAATTGTTAACTTTCTTTCCAAAATTATTTTCTAGTGTTTGGATATAATGATTAAAATAAAATAAATTTATTTTTCTTGGTTTGGAAATGATAAAATCCTAGAGAAAAGAAAATATTATTATTGAAAATTGGCAATTATATATGTTCTCACTTAAATAATAATGTATTTAAGAAATTAAAATTTATTAATTAATTGGAGCATTTGGGTATTATAAAGGTGAGTGAAATTTTCCTTATTCTCTATTATTTTTTCTCCAAATTAGAGAGGTTCAGGTGGAAAATCAATAAAATATTTATTTACTCTTTTTAATATTTTTCTTCTCTTTCACACGATGGAAAATGTTTTTCTTAAATATTTTCAATAGTTATTTTTCTTTCTTTGACAATATACTCCAATTGTCAATCGGGTATGGTCTGATCGGTCTTCTCATTTATTTAAGGAGTGTTTGAAAACTCTCGACTATAAGAGTTTTCATCAAGTTGATGAGTTAGAAAAAAATAACCCTTTATTCTATAGTCCATAGTATTACTTTTACCGTCAATGCTCCTTATGAATTGAAAAAAAAAAAAAAGAAGGTACCCTCGTCGAAGCAAAGGGCAATGGATGAGACCTTTTCTCGATAATTAGGCGGGGACGGGAGTTTAACATGCATGTGAACCCAGAAAACAAACCTAACAATTCCAAGCAATTTCATTAAAATGGACACTGGTATGTAATATTTTTATATGGTTTGATGTAATTAAATGACCTACACTCTATATTTAAATGTGAAAGTGCATTTTTTTTGTCTGAATCTTCTGTTTCTTGAAGTCTATGTTGGATTTGGTCAACATGCGGCATCAGAGTCTGCGTATACGAGCTTAAAACCAAAAGTTTTGATGAACTTTAGTATTTAGTTTCTGGAATTCTTGATTGATTTAGGATTAATAAAAAATTCACAATAAGGATAAAGATTTTTGTTTCGGGTGTAAAAGAGAAGAAAAAGAAGAAATTAAGCTGCTGTGAAACCAGTTTCGCCGCTGCAAGTTTTGCGAAGAAGAGGAGCTGATAATGTATCATTGTTTATGGCAAATTATAGAAAGATCTTTAAAGTTTTGGATTTATTTTAAAAGACCCATAGAATTTTTTGACATTTCAGTTTAGTCCTAACATTAATTTGAAAGCCATAATTAAATTAATTTATGACAATTATGAAGATATATTTTTTTTAATGCACAATTTTCAATTTCAGTGACAATTAACATGACAAATTCATTTGCAAATAAATTATACTTGAAATTCATTTACAAATAAATTCTATAACCGTAATTTGTTTGTTTCAAACGAGATATAAGTCTCGTGTGCATAAACTATAAAAAATTATATCATAAAGATTATTTTTAAGTATAAAATGTGGATTAAAAATATTATAATAGTTATGGAATTAGCAGATGGTTTATATGGATTCTATTTGATGCATATAAATTTCTACCTTTTTATCATTTAGATTAGTCTAATTTTGAGCGCTTTAAATAAAATAAACTTAATTTTGCATGCATGGCAGATATTTTGCATTTTCTTGTCTTATAGCGTAGGTCTTATCTCTTCTTGGAAAAATACCCAAAAAGTGTAAGGCATTCTAACCATTTCAAGCCAACCAACAAAAGACAGAGTTGCACGTAAGGCAAATGGCCGGTCCATGAGCAGTGTTTTGTGCATCCAAGAGTCAGAAACACCTAAATACGACATGTTCTATGACCGTGTTTTCTCCCTGAAGAAGTCAGAAGACTTTAAACCTATGACGGTCTGTATATGTTTTCTTTGAAGTCCGAAGCCAGCAAGCAAAGCACAACCCTTAGACCGCTGCAAGAGATTTAATCAGGGAATGTCTGAATTGTCCTCCCATCAGCACTTGCACTATAAAGTTAAAATAACAAGAAGAAAGCTAGGAAACACTCAGAAAAGGAAGTAAAGAAAAAGAAACCTTATACGAGGAATTGGCTCAAAGTGAGATTGGAATCTCTGGGGTTTACTCAAAGAATTTTATCCATAGCTAGCAGTCAAAATTAGAGTTTGCCTTTGTGTTATTGTAGACAAATGATAATTCCTAAGCTTGCTTTCTTTTTGAATCTTGTAATAAGAAATCCTAAGATGTCTAGTGAGTAGTTCCTTAGCTAGGGTGAAAACCCATTTGATCAAATGGCTGTAACCAGTTTCCCTTTCTTTAATATAAGTTGATGTTTTCTCGATTTGTGTTTGGCGTGCTTAATGCTTATGGGTATAGAGCTTCTTGCTTGTTCGAATATAAATGAGATGCTGAAGAATTGAGATCTGAAACCCCTTATTGGACAGACCCAGATGCAAACTTAGGAAATAAACTAGATAGATTCTGATTATGAACCAAACTAATCTGATCACATTGAAAAATTCGACAAAGTTAATCGAAATAACTGTAAAAACAGATTTAACTGAAAGAATCTAATTGATGCTCAGTTACAATCTTCACTAATATTGTGATTATCCTCCCCTTGAAATTCCTATTATGTAATTTTACTTGTGATGCAGAAAACTGTAATAATGTATTGCATATGATATATTTATGACAAAGTCAACTTTTGAGTTCTAGCCATGAATACCAACCAAAGTCCACCTATGGGTTCATTTTACCATTTCCATCTCATTAATAAAAAAAATAAAAAATAAACAATAAAAAGAGAAAAGTCAAGTTATTGGTTCTGATTTTGGCCAAGTTAATTAGTATTGGGCCTCCAGAACTAGACCTGGTCCAAATATTCCACCCCAGACTCTGAATATAATCAATGGGGAAACTTCCTTCCAACTTCATATAATTTTCCCCCTTGGAACAAGTATTCATGCTTTTCAATTACTTTTCACATTTGGATTATCCAAAAATAATTCAATTTATCTAAAATATAATAAATTATTGAAAATTGAAACAAACACTAAAAATGAAAAAATAATTTATTATTTATTAAATATATAAATATGACAAATATTTAGAAACGAGAAAATAGAACACAATCAATTGTGTGCTTTTGCATCCAATTTGAAAGAACGTTAATTGTTTTCTTATTTCTAGATTGAAATTTTGATCAACATATTATACTTATGTAAGGAAGACCTAATACTAATCTAATAATCATGTTTAAATTATATAATTTTAATAAAATTTATTTGTAAATAAATTTTTTTATATTTAAAATAAATTCAAAAATTAAAAACTCATTTACTTTTATTCTTAAACTCCCTTTGGCATAATAATTGAAATTTTTAGCTTCGGGACTGCTTCAATACCATGAAACCAAAATTTGATTAACTATGCTCGAAACAATTTTATCAAATAATTAAAACTTTAATTAGATAAAAACATAAATATATGTAATTATAATATTAATACTTTCTACTTTTTTCCTCTGTATTAATTAGTTTTTACATAACACCACACTAAAAAAAAATTACTATGAGAGAAGACATATGAAAATCAAGTAATCATTTAATAATTCTCTTCACAAATCCATTTAATTTCTTATCTTGATCGAACTGGTTCTTCTTTAATGGTCTCCAACATTGGCTTTCTTGACCTACAAACAGATAACCTGTACTTATACTCAGCCATTGGAAATCCTGCAATTTCTTCAGTACTAGATGATTCCCCATCTTCACTACCCATTTCCGAATTTTGTTCCATATTAATCACTCCGCCGGATTCCGGTAAGATTCTACCCATGTTATTATTTCCAGCGCCGGATATTCTCTTGGCAGCAGAATTTGCCGCCATGAAAAGAACTGCCATATCGGCGGCAGTGACAACAGAATTCAATCTCTTCATCGGAAACATTATATAAACATTACCAAATTCTAATTCCTCGTCGGCAGCGAGTGCGGAGAATCTCCTTCCAATATGAAGAGACTGTGAATTTACTAAGAAGAAGTTGGGACACTCTAACATGAGCTCTGCTGCTTTTATCTGCTCTCGGAACTGCCTTACTTCACCGCCGGGAAGTATAACTCTCGCCGCCTTGGCGCTCTTGATTAAAGGGGTGGCTAGGGTGCAGGAAACATAATTTCCCATTATGACAAAAACAAGAAATCAAGAAAATCTTTGTTATGCTTTTAAAGAAATGATCGGCTGTGAGGAGTAGGTAAGGGATGAGTTTGAGATTGCTCGAGCCCGATTAATTAAAAAGAAGGAAAAAGAAGCAAAACTAACTAAAAGAAAGAAAGAAACGTTTGGTTATGGTTAAAGGGTTTGTTGAGAAAGAATGAGAACGGTATTTTGAGTGTATAAATAGGGAATTGAAGGATTTGGTTTGGTGAGTGAGTCAAAGAAAGTTTTCCTCTAAAAAATATATGTAATTTACATGAAAATCTAGTGTTGATTTAAGGTATTTATATTAGTATAGGAGTTGTGAAGGATTTGTCTTTGGTTGGTGTTGTCTTTGTAAAAGAAGAAGACGCGTTAGGTTAATAGTTATTAATAACAGAATAGAATAGTAGTAGTAAGGAAAAGTAGCAGAAGATGCATATTCTCTTCTCCATTTGGCTAGCTGTTAATTGCGTGTGGGACCTTAGGAATGCAAGCTGTTAGTGTTGCGGAAGTAACTAAATTGGTACTTTTAGGATTAGGAGTTGAAGATGTATTTAAAAAAGAGCAAAGGTACCTGGAGGGTTGAGATATGAGATAATCAAGATTTTTTCTATTTTAACTAAATCTATCGAGTTTGAGTCTGATATAGATTGTTTTTAAATACTCGGAAGGGAGCGATTTGCCTCTTTGTGGCCCTATCCGGTGTGAATACTTATTAGTCAATTGACGATTTGCTCGACGCAAATTCGAATTAGAGGAGCCATTTTACTTCGGATACCCAATGATTAAAATTAAGAGAAAAAAAAAGGCATGGGGGGGGTGGTATTTTTGAGTTCTCCTTATCAACTTTTGGGTACCTATTGGTTGTCTTTTGTCTTGGGACCCCTCCTTTAACTTTAGTATTGACAAGTACTTGTGGAGATGGTTTTCTGTTTATAATTTAACTAATTCATTCAACTCCATTCATTTTGATCATCACTTTCATAAGTCAAGTATAATAATATTATTGGTTTTCTGTTTTTAAGATGTTCACACCCTAAAAATAACATTATCTATTTTTTTTTTTGAGATGTGTTTTACAAATCTACACTAAACAACAATACAATTCAAAGAAAGTTTCCAATCCAATAAAAACGAAAAATTACGAGGAAAAAAAAAAATTAATTTCAGGGACTACATATTTAGAAAAGAATGAAATCACACCCAAGTCTGCCTCTCCAGCCTTAAAGGATCGTGAGCTATGACTAATTAATGACCAAAGCGGGTTGAATACTCGTGAGCTTTGAAATTTTTACAATTTTTATTATTTATTTTTGCCCCAAGCTCAATTGAAAGGATAGACTATTCGAAAATTTTAAAATATTTAAAATGGAATTTGTTTAAAGTATATTTTTACTAATAATAAATGAAATATTTGCAAATATGCTCATAATCAAACTCGTTTAACATAGCAAATAACATATGGCAAGTACCCATAAATTTATATCTGTATCCAATCATATCTTTTATGTATAATAATTTTATTATCCATATCCGTCTCAAATCCTTTTATAAATACTCATTCTTATTAAACGGACGAGTGCGAGATAATTACCCAAAATTCATTATTCGTGCTGCTTCCATCCTACCTGTAAATAGATAGTTAATTTTGTCGGTGGAATCTAACATTATATTGCGACTCACAAAATTTAGGCAAAGCCATGTGTACAAATGGTAAAAAATATACGAATACGAAGGACATTTATGGCCATAAGTTGCACCAAATGAAAAGGAGAGGAAGGTACCATTTTGTTGCCCTTATCCATCCTCTTCTTCATGTATAATAATAATAATAATGTCATCTCCACATGTCTTTGATCTCTTTGAGACATATATTAATCCAAAGGACATTCATAATCAATGAAACATAAAAAATGTTGTCCAAATGTATGAATGTGTAAGAGTTGTACCGAAAGTTATTGTTGGTTGTACTCTCTACTCTCTACTTTCATTGATACCAAGGGGTAGAACCAAGACCATAAAATATAAACCGAAATGAAATGGATCGGTTCAATTTTTGATTCGGTTTGGTCATTAGTTTTGTACATCGAGAAATTCTTATTTTGTATAGTCTAATTCTAATGAAAATAAAAGCCTCAACATTGCATATGTATAGTCTTGAAGAGAAATTCGTAAGAATATTTTATAGAATTCCAAATTAACATTTATTACTGATACCCCGTACATGGGAACCTCTAATCTCAAAAGGAAAGAAAAAAAAAAAAAGAATTGTTGGATGATTGCATAAACTAACAAAATGGGAAATATCCAGTCTCTTAAGATATAGTGGCTAAAGTCTTCAAATTGAAAGGCCTAATTGTTGAGTTCTTTCCTCCAAATAAAGCCTTAGAGATAAGGTTGTAAGTATGCTCAGATGGATGGAAATAATCCCAAAACAAGTAAGTGTTAGGGTTTGAACAAATCTTGTAACCTTCCTTCCCACATTGCACCAATCCTCCCAGAGGGCCATCTCCACAGCACCCACTACTCACATCTGTAAAGCCTGCAAGACACATAGCTTATTCATAAATACAGTATGGTTCAATTCAAGAAGCATTCCACATTTGTTAATTCTAGGGAGGGTAAGCCTGAACTTGTGACCTGTAGATCATGGTCGTGTTGGACAACAGTTTTGAGCTACCTTCTAACATTTTCACCCAAGCAAAACTCTATATCTAAGTAGATCTTGTTTGACAATTTTAATTTTAGCGGTTCTAGTAATTATTAGTTATTATAATAAATATCAGCTGTTTTATTAGCTATCAGTGTTTAGTAAAAATAAGTATTTAATTAATTGTTTGATATAAAACGACAAAAATGGTAAGAACATAGAAAACAAGTCAAAGACAAGTGATGGACATAGGAGTTATAAAAAATTTATAAAATACTAAACATTAATGAAAATAATATTTCATGAAATATTGCTTTTAAACTCTAAAAAAATTAGAATAGATGTGACATCACTGAACATGATAATTAATTAAAATAATATTTTAATCTAATTAAAATATTAAACACTACTCTCAATGTTATTGCAGAATACAACCTAATTATACTATTAGGTAACATAAATTTTATAATAACTTTTAGAGGCTGAGAAAGTTTTTTTTTTTTTTATGAAACGTTAAACACTATAATATTTAGCATGTTGCAAAGTTTAATTAAATTTGTTGACAAGTATATTTTTCATTGTTCTTTTTCTCCTGAATTCAGTTAATTAAACAATTAATGTTTTTTTGTTTGTCATTTCAAGTTAAAAAACTATTTTTACACCACATTTCTGATTTAAATCATTATATAAAAAGCTACCAATCAATAGCTAACCACTAACACCGCTAAAACAATTAATATTTACTGAATAAACTCCACAAGCAAAATAAAGTTACTTTTACAACAAAATCACCCCTTCAGAGTAAAAATAAAAGTGAGTTTACCAAAAAATTGAAATGAAATTAACTAAAAATAAAACTGAATTTACTAGAAAACTGAATTAAGATTGAATAATTAAGATAATTACCATAGCGGGTTGGAATGGCTCGAAATCGTTGAACAACATCATACACAGCACCATAAACACCAATTGCACCAGGGTACTTACCTGCCATATCTTTCACTAACATTTCCAATCCTTTGTTATATTTCTTAACCATCACATTCATTTTTCCATAACACTTATTAATGGGTGCATCTGGCAATAGGGCTCTCGCCGGAATGCAACCGACAGGGCCTAGCGAAAAAACAGCGATCCGGCGAGCTCCAAGCTTGTAGATTTTGTCTATCAAGTTTGCTGCCTCTGTTAACATAGCTTGTACATATGAATCAGGATCAAGTTTAGGAGGGCCAAAGGGGATAAAATAGTTGAATATGTCATTAGAACCGGATTCCAAAAAGAAAATTGATTTTTCTATTAAACTTTTATCGATCTGATTTTGATTTACTAGTGTTTGAAATTGTTGTAGCTGCTCCTGAATTGGTATGACTCCCTGCTCCATATAGAGATTAAATTGTTAGCCCATATAGCAAGTACATAAAGTGAAATTATTATTATTTTTTTCTATACTCTGATTGAGATTTAAACTTGTGATTTTGTATTTTCTAGAGTTCAAATCATTTAACGAAGATCATATATTTTTTCTTTTCAAGTATTAGGAAAAGAGATTCAAACCCAAATTAATTGTCAGGTCGTTACCCCTTGACTTGCATCTCAGGTCGTTTGTAAAATTTATAACCGAAAGTGATTCATCTATAGTATTTCTAAGAATCGAGTTTTCAATTTGAAGTTGAAATATAATTTATGGTTGTTGCTATTTTTCTCTTTCAATTCTTTTTAATTAATAATTTATAATTATGGGAACACGTTTGTAGTGAACTCTTAAAATATGAACTCTTTCAAGTCTTAACTAGGAAGATGTCTCATTGAAAACATTATTATTATATAAAATAAATAAATAAATGAAAGCAAAATTAAGAAGTCATTTGTTACCCAATCCTGATTTGTTTGCCTCAACACCCCACTGCCAGCACTAGCAAAGTTGATGCCATTTGATGGATAATCCTTCCTACTTCCATTCACTACTGCCTGCTTTGCCTCTAAGTATGGCTTCTGGAACTCAATTCCAAGAAATTTTGCTGTGCAAAATAAATAAACAAAAAGCATATATAACTATTAAGAATCAATTATCTATATATGCAGCTAACAGTGAGAAATCTTGAGTTCGAATTCTGACTATAAATATTTTCACCAGTTTAGTGAGTCCAGAAAAATATCATCCTGCTATATTATTTCAGCCCATCGGGCATCCCAACGAATAAAAAAAAAACATGCTAGCTAGTTCATGTGTGGGCATGTGCAAGATGAGCAACAACAAAATAAATTAATCAATGAATTTCGAAATACTGACATATGAAGTCAACCACAGTTCTGCCATTAGTGAATCTTCCAGTGGGATGGTGGAAAAAAGTTGATCCATAAGGTGGGAAATCTGCCTGAGCACTGCAATTCTTGTTAAAGTGATTGTTTCCAGCATCAACAATGGAGTCTCCAAATGTGAAAATTGCAGGCACCTTATATTTATATGAGGAGACTAACACAGACCAAGACGATAAGAGGACAAGTGTTAGAAATAGCTTCTCCATTATCTCTCTACTGTTCAAGCAGACGAAGTTAGAAATTATAAATAGAGCGATTAATATAAATATTGTTCCATAAAAGTATGATTTTTCCTGAAGGTAATTATAATATGCATGTTTTGCATGTTCTTTCGGCCACGTTTGGCAGGCAAGATAAGATCTCCTTTATGTTGAAGGAAAAGTGGAGTGGAGTGGAGTATCGAGAGAGCGAAGACGAGATGAAACGGAAAAGCGCGATGAAGGTGCATTTATGCCGTTTTGTCAAGTTGTCCTATATTGTCTTTATTTATAGCCTTAACAACATTTTTTTGGTCATGTTAGTATGTCGTTTTGCTCCAAAGCAAAATCCTTTGCTCCGCCTTTTTTGGCTTTCATATGTTCTGTTATTAATTTAACTTTTAGAATTGAAATATAAATAATGCTGTTAGTTTAGAAACTGACACTTTGAAAATTACATCCATGTCCTAACTACTTTGAAAATTATTTAAATAAATGATAAAATGGTAATTTAGTTAATTATAGTGTGAAGAAATTGTTATATATTAATTTGAGCAACAATTTATTTTTTCTCTACATAAATTATAGAGTGGATATTGTAAACGACATGTCTTGTGCACAAACTTTGTAGGAAAAGGATATTCAGCGGAAACGAAACGTTTCAAACTGAGGTGAGCACAGAGAGTTCTTGTCTCGGTCCGTACAGTTTTGGTGATCTTTCTTACACTGCGAAGCTCGAAACAGCAAGAGAGCGATGAGCTATAGTGGCGGCGACAGCGACACCATCACCAAACAAGAAAGAAAAGAAGATGTTTGGGCGGAAGTCACAAAAGCAGCTGATGATCTTTACACTCTTCGGGACACTTATTTCCCACAAAACCCACTTGACAAGATCTCCAAATTGCAATCAGAATCCGATCTCTCTCTCAGGCTCCTCGATTCCATTCCGCTCGGTATTGTCTCTCTCTCTCTGTATGTGTTTATTGTCATTTTGGAATATGTTCCTTTCTGTCCATTTATTTTGATTTTGTTTTTTAGTTTTAGCTTTGTTTTTTTATTGCGTAACGAAGTTATCCATTTCGGAGAAGAAAAAAAGGAACTTTTAGGAATTGGGATTTAAGTGTAACTAGCTTTGTGGATTGAAAACTTGAAATGGGTTAAGAGAATTTAGAAACCCCAGTTGATTTTTTAAAGAGGACCTTGCATATGATGGATGTGGACCATGGGTGGATTTTTCTTTAAGTTAGTGGGTTTTGAACTAATGATTAGTGATAATAAAGCTTGTTGGTCTTTTATTTTGCTTGTGTGACTAAGATTTCTTAAATTTTCTAACAATATGGCGGCACTTGGCTGTTAATTGTCAACCATTGCTATTTTAGTTCAATTATAGATATTCAAGAATTAAGATATAGTAGGAGCTAAAAAAGTAAAAAAAATTTCACTTCCCAAAACCACTTTTTTTACTGAATATTGGCGTTCATTTGGAACAAGATCTTCATTTTAGTTAAAATTTGTCATTTTTCAGAACAAAGGAAATCACCTGCTCAACGTGCAACTTACGAATATCTGAGAGGAAAGATATTGGATGTGTTACCTGACTACAGGAAAGAAGCAGATGATCACCTCTCAAAAGCTGTAAGCAAAAATTGACTTTTTGCTCTAGTAATTTCTGCATGCTGTCGATAGGAAACTGATTATTTCATGCTCCAGGTTAAGTTGAATCCTTCTCTTACAGATGCTTGGTTGTGTTTGGGTAACTGCATTTGGAAGAAGGGGGATCTATCCGCAGCAAAGAATTGTTTCAAACTCGCTCTAAGCAAGGTTATTTTTTATATGAAGTTTCATATTTTAAGAGTTTAATGCAGCCATAAGCTTAATTACTGTCAATTTTGTCATTGTTCATGATGAGTTAGTATTAGCTATTAATGACTGTGTTTGTATTGTGTTACGCAGGGCCCAAACAAGAAGATACTTTGTCTTTTATCAATGCTTGAAAGAAGAATGGCCCAAGGCAAGGAATTTTTACTCTCTTCCTTTTGTTTTTAATCTTTGCATGGCTACATGGTGGCTACTGTTAGTTTTGCTTCCTTATGGAGAATAGTTTGGAGCAAATATATATTGTCAACCCTTGAGCTTACTCTCCAAATACAAGTTTCAACTTAGTAAACATAATTATTACTTAGTATGGAATTTCTGCTCACAAAGAAATTGAAGAAAAAACACATAGGGAGAGAGAACAAAAGAGGTGAATTCCCAAATTAGTTATATATTTTGCCTTGTCCATTCCACAATTATACTTCTTGGACATTTTGTGGTACAGTAAACGAGTCTTCATGCTCCACTAATCTCCTCGCATGTGTATTTTTGTCCTGATCCACTATGAACTGTGAATTTTTGGGCTACTCCTAACTGGTGGTTCAAATATTTGGTTCAACTTGTTCTTGTTACTTGCAATTCAAATATTGTAGTTTAGATATGAATATCCATGTATCATTATGCTTACCAGAAATTTTCCTCCTGTACAGGTGCTGAAGATCAAGCTAAACTTGTTAGTGAAAGCATTCAGCATGCCAAGGATGCTATCTCTTTAGATGTGAAGGATGGATACTCTTGGTGTAAGATTCCAAACTAAATTCAGCCATCGAATATGCATGCTTTTCCAACTTTATTGATGGGCGCACTCAACTGAACTGTCTTAATCCAAAATTTCTTAATATAATTTACGATATTTTTCGGCTGATGTTGCATTTTGCAATGGCTGACAATAGAATTTGCATTTTGCAATGGTGTGATGTTTGCTGGCTATCTGTCTGAATTGCTGTATTTTGAGGGTTAGTTACTGACTTTAAACTTTTCTTTCTGGTTGCGGAGACATGTATTGACTGTCTACCTAGTCTATGTGGGTTTTGGTTTGTAAATTAGACTGCTGTTAGTTGTTTTTTTTTTACCTCGATGTAGATTCAGAAATCCCACTTTTTCCTTCTTTAAACTCACACCTGTACGCCACAAATCTGCCCAACCTCCATTCCTCCTCCCAATCACATAGGCTAGAGGAAAAGGGGGGTGCTACCTAGAGCTCAATGGTCAGA
This sequence comes from Jatropha multifida, assembly GCA_948099535.1. NCBI lineage: Eukaryota > Viridiplantae > Streptophyta > Magnoliopsida > Malpighiales > Euphorbiaceae > Jatropha > Jatropha multifida. Next base: position 75,397 of record CANUEX010035012.1, read on the forward strand.
TAATATCAACAGAGAGCCATTAGCGGCTGCACTTCTCACTGGATGCTATCTTCATAATTGCTCAACCATAGGAAATGCTGCAACACAAAACATCAGAGTTACCTTCTGGGTGGGTACACATTAGCCTTGTTTCGAATCTGACTTTTTGGATAGGCAAACATGCTTGAATCCCACCAATTATGCATGGGGGGAAGAGATACTCATTACATACAAGTTGGTTATCACCTTCACGGTAAAGAGTTACAATGTTGGGCTGTGTGTCCCCCATGCACTTGTGATGGCCAAGTCATCATCTTGCTAACATGAGACTGAACTTGCAAGAATGCCTGAATAAAATTTTCATATTTTTTTAGTTGATTGAGCTTTTGACCTAAATAGCATCTTGTTTTGACACATTTGATCTCATTGGCAGACAACTTAGGAAATGCATTGCTGACAAGCTTTTTCATGACTGGAGCATGGGATCACAACAAGCTTCTACAATCTTTAAAAGCATACCAGAATGCTGTTTGTCTTTGCACTGAGAACTTCTTTAGTAATCCAATTTATGATTATTGATGAATCCTCTTTTAAAAACAAGAATGGTTTTGCAAACTAATTTTTATAATATATCCCAGTTGATAATACGTTGATTACCATGTATTTTGAATTTTCTGCAGTTTCACGGTGGTCAAGGATTGTTTGCTCTTTTGCTTTATTTTGTTTTATACTGAGTGTTTTGATGTTAATACGTCAGGAGAAAGATGAAAGCATGAAGTCTAATCCAGACCTGTATTTTAACTCTGCCACAGTAAGTCAAAAATTGCACTCTCATCAATTGATTGGGAACAACTTGTTTGGAAAATGAAACTTTTGAAGAAGTTTGAGTTATGTGTAATCTTGATTCTAATTGCATGGTTATTTCCTTTTTTTTTGCTACTTATGAGTTTGGCAGTAAAGTGCAATTGAAGTTTTTGCTTTCAGTGCATGGGTAAAAATGCTGAAAATTAATTTATTAATTATTATTAACGAAATTTTTATTTTAGAGAATTTAGACATTGGAATGATATGAATTCACAAGCTTTTATGTGGTTTTGACTTTTAATATAAAGCCATCTTGACTAAAAAAAAGTTCTAGAAAGCCATTTCTTAGGTTGAGTTTTACCTATTCAAGAGCCAGGTATGTTTCAGCTATGCACATAACATAATATTTAATGATGGGGTTTCTTTTTTCAGGTCAACAAATATTTGGAGAATTATGAGAGGGCTCTTACTGAGTTTGAAACTGCTGCCTTAAAGGATCCTAGTCTCAATGCTACTGAGGAAGTTCAAAAGATGGTTAACCTTCTCAATAAGTTAGAAAATTTGTTAAGGGTATTATATTTTTTTTATATTAATTGTCCGTATCAGGTGTCTTGCTACATCATTGTGGTGTTATATTATCCTCGTTTTCTATTCAATAATAAAATCTTTCCCGTGTTGTTTCAAATAATTGTTTCGCTATGTATGTATTTTCTTTATTTTATTTTTTGGGTTAGTCAATAGAGAATGGTAACTAGGAATTTAGAGAATACTTATTTGTTAGCACTTTCATCTAGTTTGTGAATAATAGTCTGAAAATAATGGTAATGTATCCCCTTCTTCTTGGATCTCATATGCTATATTTGATACCTGGTTTTAGGAGATGCAGCTGAGTTTTCTATGGTTTCAATTTTCAGGGACAAGCTAGAGCTAAACGACTTATATCTATGGCATCATCAATGGCAGGTGTTAATGGTAAGGTACCTTATTCTTATATTTATATGTTAGTGGTCAAATTTCAGTTCTGAGTGTGTTTTCCAATCTTAAATGGAGTTTACTAATGATTTTGTGTGCATCTTTATTTAAAAGTGAATTCATCATACAAGAGAGCCACTGTTGACCTGTTGTTGGATGGCCTGAACAAAGCAGTTGTAATTGTGGGGAAAGTACTTTTTTTTGTTAAGCATGAGAATGTCACCCCCCTGTAAGTCCACTCTCAAAAACATTTGGTTATTTTTCTCACATTCAAATGAACTGAATGCAAATTCGTGCTACTTCTGCTTTCAACTTGTTTTGGTAGCAGATGAAGTTTCTTTAGATTAGCTCTTAGCTAGTTGATGACAAACTTTGTGTTTGTGCATGTGCTTGCACGCTGTCATGTTTGTGCAAGAAAGGCTGTTTTGTGATGCACCACTATAAACAGTAATGCCATATGCAAGAGAAAAATTATTACTTTGGACAGGCTCACATTGCTGGGGGGCATATACTAGCTTTGTGAGAGAATTTACTCGCCGATAATTCACATTTTACAAAACTGTCAGTCTTACTTTGTGAATTTTGTTCATATAAATTGTGTTGAATCAACTGATTTTCTTTCTTTTTTTTTTTTCATTTTTATTCAGATACTATTTGGTGTGTGATTCAAATCAAATATGCTTTATTCTATCAGTGTATGGTATAAGCAGTGACGCGGTAAGATCTGGCTGCTGAATTTATATATTCCTTTCTATTTTGTGCTTTGCCGCAGTGATATTTCTCTCTTTTTCTTGCAGCCTAGTTTTATTTAGTCATGGAATGAGATAAAAAAATCTATCTTGGTTGTCATGTCGAAAATTTGGTTGAAATTTTATCAAATCTAACAATAGTGACCTTATTGAAGCAAAATCAAAATTCAATGACTTAACTTGAAGTTTACTCAAAAATTGTTTCAAAATTTGTTAACGTATTCTCAAGTTTTCAGTCAACTTGAGCGATGAAATGCACTCTTGTTAATTCATTTTGATATATACGTAGATTTTGCTCTATTCTGCAAACATGAAAACTTGCTGTTATGTTTATTAATGGACATACTGCTTACAGATTAAAGAGGGGGATCAGCTGATGTTACTGGAGCCTTCTTATCATTGTGTTGATTTTATTTGGAAGGAAAAGGTATCCTCTCTTGCATGTTCTTGTCTTTGCTTGATTTTGGTTTAAAGGTAGAACCAAGAATTCAGATGTCTGATGTTTCTGTTTTCTTGCATGTCTGTTACTTGATTTTGCTTAAAATAAGTTATTAAATAGATAACCGCTAAAGCAAAATGATACAAGTACCTATGATCTGGTGTGCAATAGAGAAGACTTATTATAAATGTAGAAGAGATGTTACATGCTCATTATGCATGGACAGTACGTATTATGAATTCTGTGTAATTTAATTAACATAATTGAGACTTGTCAAGGTGAACCGATATTAAAGTGAGTTTATGAGTGTCAGATAAGCGTGAAGGAAACTCCTTTTTTATTTTTATTTTTTTGAGTAGGATGGGGAGAGTAGGGTGATACCAAAAGCCAAAAACCCAAAAAACTGGTTAACCTAACTAATCAATTGCTTTTGCCAGCAATTTCTTTCCCAATTTTTGCCTTAAATTTCATTTTTGTTGTTCAAATTCAATTGGGTTAACAGATCAAAGTGACACATGCACACACGTACACATAAACAGATATATTCAAATTTATCTTTAGTGGCAGTTGGTTATGAATGTCAAAACCAGTTAGGTATTTGATCATTACAACCTGCTTCCCATGTATATTTGTAGGTGTTTGCCCTTTTATTTGTTTTGGCCACTTCATTCCTGGTGGGATATATTGTTGGGTGAGGAATTTCACCTTTTCTCCTTCGCACTCTCCTTGTCTCTCTTATAGGTTTCTCTGGTGTATTTGATTCTGGGAATGGCAAAGTGTTTTATATTGTTTTATAATATAAAGAACTATCATAATGATGATGCTGTTATGTTGGTTGAATCAGCATTACCATTTCAAATCAATTCGAGTCGATTTCTTAGAGCAAGTCCTTGTGAACGGTAACGTGCTCTCACCCCATCACGCGGTTCGTTCATCAATTTATGCTCAACATAAACCATGAAAAATTGTTTCATTCAAGTGATGTATTTTTTAATTTGGTACTTGTAAGTATGCTTTTTTGTCGTATGTAAATATCTATATCTTGAATTAGAGACTTCAGTAATTAAGTTCATTAAAGATTTGGGTTAAGTCACCTCTGTTTCATCATCGAAGAAGTAGCATGGGGTAATTACATATTTACCCATCCATATAAGCATTATATCCAACAAAATTTCCATAAATTTTGAGACTTTATTATCAAGGGAAGGGGTCTGTTTGACAAAATTAATTGTTTTAATAATTCTTAGTTATTTTAGTGATGTTTAACTATTAGTTGTTTGAATAGCGTTTCATCAAATGCTAAAAGCTAAACATTACATGAGTTAACTTTTTATAAAAAGTTATTTTAATCTCTAAAAGCTAAACGTTATATGAGTTAACTTTTCATAAAAAGTCATCCTAACCTCTAAAAGTTAATATTATCGAACAATTTTTTAAATCGCATTCAGCGTTTTAACTAATCAAAATTTTAAAAATTACTTAAAAAGTTATTGCTGAATACAGCTAAAATTAGAATTTGCATTTTGTTGAATAACCAATTATCATGAAAGCATAATATTAAGGTAGAAAATGAAAACAACAAACGGCATCATCAAAACAACTTAAGAATTAATTATATATAGAGTAATTCACTCCAAAAAAAAAGAAAGAAAAAATCAAACTTTTAAGAAAAGTTAAAAGGATATGTTTACCGATTTTTTAATGATAATTAATATACATTTCTAGATTTATTTTACAAACCTAATAAAAAAAATTACATTTTTACATCATAGCAAAAATTTAAAAAATATAATTAATTTACTAAATTATGAATCATAAAGTACTACATAGATTTGTTTAAGTATCAGCGTTTATTCTTAACCATCTACTTTATTACATTTCAAAAATTAACAAGCAATTATGTATGTTCAACATTCACATAAAAATTATACAAAACGATCGTGCAAACCGACGCACGGCTAGCTATTCACAAGTACTACGCTGCCTATTCCACCAAGTGTAGAATAACATTATAACGGTCCAACAAAGAACAAGACAATACCACCTCACAAATTATCAAATTACGTCACCCAAAAAAGAGAGAGAGAGAAACTACACAATCATTGCTTATAGTAGCCACTTTGATGGGGAGGAGGATGGTATGGATTAGGGACAGTGTAAGGCGGTCGAGGTAGCGATCCAGGTTGCTGTCCATGTGCATTGTAGTATGGGCCCCGCCACCCGGGATAGGCAGGTTGGCCATACTCCTGACTTGTCTGTGGCTGTTGTTGAACCTGTGGAGGTGGGTAAGGAGTACCTGGGGCAGGAGCGACATGGTAAGGAGGTGGCTGCTGGAGAGTACCGTAAGGTGGAGGTGGATGAGAATATGCCGGCACACTTGGCTGCTCTGGAGGCTGGTAATAATGTGCCTGGGGACGAGGATGGGAAATATTTTGAGGCTCTGCTGGAGGCGGTGGGCTTGATCTTGGAGTTTGATGGGCCTGGTTAACTGCTGGGTAGTTGTAAGAACCTGGGTTCTTACGATCTTGAAAACTCAACCCAGCCATTTGTCTCTGTACATCTTCTATCATTTCTCGGCACTGGATGCTTCTGGTCATCACAAAATCACTGCATTGCTGCTTGACATTGGTGATCGCGTCCTGTCACAGATTTCAATGTATATATTCATCCTTAATTTGTAACTCAGAAATATCATTTAAAAAACAGATAGAAGTATATGAATAAGACTAGAAAAAATTAATCATAAGCAGCATAAGCAATTTTTTACCTGAAGAGTAACGTAAAACTTCAATCCCTCATTGATATTCTCCTTTATTTCTCGATACTTTGCTATGGCAGCCTGTATCTGCTTATAACACTTTTCACGAGATGCTGAAACAAATTATGGAGGGGAAATTTATGTCAGAAGAAGTGTGTTCCTTTCAATAAGGAGGTGCAGACCGAGAGCAATAAATTTTCTTTCATGTTAAGCCAAACTTTGAGTACAAACAGGCCATCCAAATGTCCAGTTACAAAAAATGATTCAAGGTATTACAAACAGACATTCAAAATTAGAATTTTATGTCATCGTAATGAAGCGGCATGAAACTTGATGTGAAATTTTGGCAGAGATTATGTGAATGGTAATTGAAGAGTTAGTGAAACTATCCCAATAATTTTTACCATCAATTTCCCCAATAATGGATACATTGATGGATATAAATTGCTCAAACTTATGAAGGTATAAAAAACGAAGCGACATTGCAAAATATTATCTGACAAGGAAAAACAAAAGAGTTCATCCTCACTAACACATGAGATCATCTAACATGCAAGCACCATTTGTGACAAACTTAATACATGTTTAGCACTAGTTAGATGAAACTGACCCCACATCATTTTTAGTTAACATAAATTGATATATTGCTTAATTATGTTGCATGGCTTTTCACATCGTTAAAAAAAAAACAACTGACTACTATTGCCTTCATCTATCTCATGTGGACAAATTATTTTATAGAAAAATATAAAAGCAACATGGCTCTACCAGATGTAATTTATTTATTTAGAATGTGAGTGCCATACAAGGATTTAGAGATGCCAAAGCCTCAGAAATGTATTTACACTAAGCAGCCCAAATTTATTTCCAAATATAGATGCCGAATGAGTAGAGACAAAGACCAGATCATGATATTGATAATCACACTACCATTATGTTAAATGATAACTAGCCGAACTAATCATATACTTGTTCAAAGCACACACATCCAAGTTTATGAAACATAGATAAGGCATGTAGACTGACACCAAATCATGAATGGACACTTATCACACCATATATATAAAATAGAAGAACAATCTGAACCCAATCTAGAGTTCACTGTAACACCTCATGCATCTGACCAGGTTCCCATTCAAAGCCATTGTAACTAATATCATGCAGAATTTCACACTAGGTCATAATTTCACAATGAAATTAAAGAGAATATATATATCAGTTGATAGTATTTCATTTACGAAACAGACTATGTAATCAATAGCCATGTACTTTTTTTTTAAACTGAATTATGACATATTGGTCACATACATAAGAAATCGTTAATGACATAAAATAATACGCTTCAATTTATATTCTATATCTGAATATGCAACATATAGCAAATAATGACCTCCCAATGCTTTTAACAATGAGACAATGGATAGGTTGATCAAATGCATGCTTAATATACAACTTCACATAAGAAAACTCTTCATTTTGAAACAACAGTTAAAACAAAACTACCTTTGTAATCTTCAAGATTGAAAACAGCAGAGAACTCCTCATTTTGAGCCTGTAGAAGGACAATAACTTAGTAAGAGGAAGTGTAAAATTAATAGCAGGTTTATGCTGGAAAACAGAAATAACAGCATTGCTGCAGCACTTCAAAAGTCCCAATGAAGAAGGTTTTCTAGTAATGTAATAGACCTGAATTTGCAACAACACTTGTTCTTGTGCTTCAATATTTTGGGAAATGTCCTCACAGATCTGATCATATTTGGCTATCTCTTTCCTAAAAAGATCTTCATAGGAGCCAGTAGATGTCATCAACTTTGGTAGTATGTCATCCTGAAACCATATATGCATGAACAAAAAATCAGAAGAAGAGAACAGAGCACAAGAAAATACTGGGATAGATGATGCTTAAGTTCGAAAAATTTATAGCAGAACACAGTAACTAATCTGCATCCACCATTATGAAAATGTGATTCCTAACTCATGATAAGAAAATTTCAACCTAAAGAAAAAAAAATCATCATTGCAAGCAGTTGATAACACATAACATAAATAAGCCTTGATGGCATGCTGTTACACTGGGAGAATCCCAAAGAATTTTACAATCTAGCAGCTGTAATAGTATCTCCATTAAAGTATAGGAAGCAGTGTATTCAGTGCTCCCTATTCAATAAGTAGCTAAATGCATTATTCCAGGGCGCCATGGAAGCCAGCTAATGATTGTTTAATCACATATTTCAATGGCAAGAATCTATATGGTCTAAAAGAGTAAGGTTCATGCAGCTTAAACATCACCCTGATTTTAGGAAATTCTTTTAAAAAGAAAAGAAAATTTTGGTATGCAACAACTAAGCTGCCAAAGAACAGTATGAGTAGAAATTTAAGCTCACCTTCCTTTTCATCTCCTTGAGCATGTCTTCGAGACCAGCCCGTTGAGCACCAAGAATCTCCAATTGCCGCTGCACAGTTCCACAGGCAAAAATTGTCAATTGTAAGTGAAAGTAGCTCATATCAGAATTCTAGAAATGGAATTTCAAGAACCAGGTTTAGACATTTAATCATTCTTCGCTTCATTTCCTAACAAAGTAATAATGCATCCCAGTGTTGTCAAAAGCGCTAGTCACCCTTGAGGTGACAAGGTCCTCCATTGCCTGAGGCACTAGGCACCACTCAAGGCGCTCGCCCGAGTAATGTGAGGATTCAAAAATTCTAGATAACTCAAAATTTAGAATTCTACATTGGTTCAAAACAGCATTAGTTAATTTATAATTTTAGATGTACTGTTAAAGAATCAAAAGTTCAAAATATATAAAACTCCATGTATTGGAGTTGTTCTTCAGGTTGAGACTGAGTTGAGTAGTTAAATTATTGTTCGGCAAGCTGAGATAAAGGACTTTTCTTCTTTACGTTGATTGAGTTCTGCTGTGTCTTTTCATGTAGCAGACGTCCTACATGCTTTCCTTTTCTAATTATTAGATTTTATTTACCTAATTCTTTGATTGGCGGTCAAGCTTCCGAATTTGAAGCCACTTTTATCTTTTTTTCTTTTCCATATGTTGTAGTTATTTTTAATGGTTAGATTAGATTTTGATATTTTTATTTAATGGCTGTCAAAGTTCACAATTTTCAGCCGCATTCTTTCTTCTTTTTTTTTTCACATATTTGTGTTAAATTTTGACCTAATTATTAAATGGCTGTCAAACTTTCTATATTCCAGCCAATTTAACTTTTTTTTTTCCATATATGTACTTCTATTAAATGTTAACCTAAGTATTTCATATCTATATGGGAAAGAGGCAATTTTCATTTGAGGCGCTCACCTGAACCTTGCTGCCCTTAGTGCCTACGCAACGACTAGTTGATGTAACCTTGCCTGAAGGTATACCAGACACCTACCCCTCGCCTTGCCTCAGCGCCAAGGCAAGCGCCTGGAACGCCTTGTGACAACACTGATGCATCCTTCCAAATTTTTCTTAATCAAAATATTTTATGATAAAGTCATATTTAACCTATTGGCTCACATCATTCACACTGATCTGCAACATATTTCAAATACTACATGATGACTAGGACTTCAGACATTAAAAAAGAAGTCTAAATTTTATTGCCCTAGTAGCTAATTACGGCAGTTCTGTTATTTCACAAGCAAATATACTTCCTCCTGTGATGTCAAAATTTTATTCTGAACAGTGAATCAGAAAATAGGTCAGGTTTGACTTTGACAATAATTGTAGTGAGCATAGATTGGAAGAGGTACTGGAATACAAATTTAACTTTCAACTGAAGTTATAACTTCAATCTTTGTGTGTATGTGCACATATTTCTTTATGTATTTTTTGAGACATACACTAACTGCAACTAGATTACTCCCATCTTTATCAAAGTTTTATTCTCTTAGCAACTGGACTATCAAGTTACTAAAAGTTATTTCTGAAAAACTGATATCAGTTCCTCCCTACAGCCTGTGCCATGAAATGCTCACAGGAAGCTGATCATAACATGTTCCATTCAAATAAGAAGACCAAGACAAAAAATTATTTAAAACAAAATGAGCTTGAATGACAAGATCCAGGCACTGAAAAAGCATCAGCATTTTCCCTCCTTTCTTTTTTCCTTTCATTTTTCCCTTTCTAGGAGCTCGGTTAGGGGAAAAATTAAAATAAAAAAAAAAAATTCATAAGCATGCATTTAAAAATAATCACAAAGTTTAGCATTGAAAGAAGAATATACCAAGCTCTGCTTCAGCAACCCCACTATAGCATCTTCATTGGCATCCAACGACATTATTGGCCGAGCCAGAGTTGGAAGAGCAGATTCTATCTGATAACACCAAAAGGCACAAAAAAAATATTATAAAGTACCCACGTATTACTCCAAAATAATATACAACAATTGTATATTATGTAATAGAAGAAATTAATAGTCAATAAATATTTTGGAGATTTTAATCCCACAAGTGATGCTCTTTCTTTCACTGATCAATATGTCTGGCATAGATCAAACGAACACAACAATTGGCAAAACAGAAAGTAAGGTTAAATTCCTTGAGAACATTATCAGCAAAGAAAAATTAATGAATTATGATTACTCTGTGACACACACGAAAAATAATGCATATAGTTTAAAGGACATACCGGTCGGCGGTCAAGGATTGACATGAGTGGAGAATGATCCCTTACTGAACGCTCAATTCTGCCATCACTGTCTGCAGCTTGCTTCAAGTTACCTGCAAATCTATTTAACCTATCCTGCAAGTTCTTTGTCAAAGTGCTGGAGTGAGGCCTAGTCCACCGTGTGCCAAATTGGCTTCTAAATTGAGCATCTTCTGTTGCTTCTTTCTGTAAAAGCTCTTCAGTCTGGACCAGCAATTCTTGGTTCACCCTTCTCAGATCTCTAAGTTGCTGCAATTCAGCTTCCAAACCAGCTGGTCCCCCACTAATCTGCACTGCCTCCACATCTTCCTTAATTTCTGCTGGAAGTGTAAAATTTCCTTCCAAAGCAAGAATTGATTCTGGCAGGTCCATTTCCTTGAGCCTCACTCGAGTTAGCTCACTGGCTTGCTGTAATTTCTCAGCTTGTGTCCTTATAACATCATCAACCATCTCAGTATACCTTGAAAGAGCTTTTGCACTACTGTCTGGAACAAGACTTGCGAACATCTTTTCCTTGCTTGCATCTAATACCTCGTTCATTGCCATTGGCTTCACCATAGAAAATGCTGGAAGAGGAGGTAAGGAACTTGGAGAAGGAACCCTCATGAGGTAAACCCTATCATTTTCCTTCACAGCCCTCTCCAAATTGCGATTGATATTGGATTCAAGCTTGCTAATTGCTTCTAGAAGCTGTGCTGCAGCCCCCTTAGAGCTTTTCTTTGCCTCAGATAAGGCACTGACCGCACTCTTTAACCGTGCAATTTCTTCCGCCACTTCTTCTTTCTCATGCAGCTCTAAACCATACCGATAACAAGCTTCAGCATAGAACAAAACTGCCTTCAGCTGGACATGAGCAATCCAAGGCCTGTCGAAATGATCCTTCAAAGGTGCAACATTCAGTGCAGCTAGAGCTTCTTCATAATACAGCCCAACCTGAAATTGTTAGCATCCCACATCAACTTAAAACAAACAAATTCAAACAACCACATAATCAACTAGCCAAAATCCCATGTCTTCTTTTCATAACTCAATTGAATCTAAATTTTTCAAAAGAATACCTCGAGCTGCTACACACATAACACAGTTAGTTATATGGACACTAAATCAGCAGAATTCACAACGTTTGTAACAATCATGGGAAAGCAAAAGTACAACAGCCTCTATCAGAACTCTATCAAATGTGCAGATTTTACAGGTATTTATGATCCAGCAATAGCACAATGGCATCATTATCTATTGTTAAGCAACTGATGAGTCAACTACAAACTCACGCAATTCAAGCCAAAAATTACCTATTACACTGTGCCCATAAAACGTTCACCACCTTCTTACAGTACCAATACTATTTGATCCTTTCCACTGCAGATCTAACAATAAATATATTAATATTCAAAGCATTCTAGCCTCTCCAATAACTTATGCACTTATTTGGAAACAAAAAATTAGCTATAGCTTATGAATTCATTACTCCAGTATAACCGCTGAAAGGAATCAGTTGTTCTGTAATCCATTCTCATAATTCAGCTAAAAATTTACCACTTATAGACAGGCCACAAGTCAATTGATCCATCCCTTACAGTACCATAATACCCATAATTACATATCACAAAATCTAAAACTTTTTTACATTTTCACCATCATCATCCAAACTTAGACCAACACTCAATAAATTAAACACAAATTAAAAAAAAAATGCCACTAACCTGCCTCGCAATCTTAGCGCAGACCCCTGGAGTACTTCCTTTAGCAATGGTATTCTCAAACACACACTCCTGCGCTTGAGCCAGCATCAACCTCTCCAACATTCCCGCACACTCAACAGACACATCGATGGTCGTACTGGATCCCATCGACGCCTTAGTCGCTGCATTATCTCTCAAATAAGCAAACGCCCCTGCAGCTGCAATAAACGAATGAATAGCCTGCCGTCTCCCTTCTACAGTAGCGCGATCAAACGAAAGCCCGATCTGACTATACACAGCACCCAAATTGAAAAGAATTGCAGCCTTTTCTAAATGAATATTCTGCTGAGAAGCCTTCTGCTTCTGCTTAAACGCATCGTACCACACAAACGTCACACTATTGATGTGATCTTTATCCGGAGAGATAGGGAAACGAGTCTCAACTAAGCAAAGGGCTTTGTAGTAGTTCTGAAGGAGGTCACGGCGAGAGGTCGGTGAAGGATCAGATTGGCGTTCTACATCGGCGCGATACTGCTTAAGAGTTTGGAGGTCGTCTTCTAGGTTTTGAGCTTCGCGCTCAGAGTAGAACATGGCGATATAGTTGCGGAGAGGGCGGTAGAGGTCAAGGGAGGTGGTTTTCTTCTCGTAGATTGCTAACATGATATTGGTTGTAGCCGCGGCGGAGGATTGGGCGGCCATCGGTGGAGAATTGGATCGGATTGAATATTTTCAGTTGAAGAAGAGTGAAAATGAGAAATATAACAAGGCTTTGTCGCTTGACTCTCCTGGCAATTTCGTTGCACGTTTTTTTCTTCTTAGCAAAGGAATGTAGGAAAAATATCAACCAAGCAAGGATGGTTTACCTTCTTGTCGAGTTTTTTACTGTTTGCTACCGGAAAATTCTTGTAAATTTGTTTGATAAAAATAAATCAAATTACTTAATTTTCTTAATTTATTTAATTTTACAAAATTAATGATCAACTGAATCAAACAAAATTGAAATAATATAATTTATAAGAAATAAAATATGCTTACCAAATAATATAATTTTCTTCTCACTCCTTATCTTTTATTCATTTTTAATAAACTCATATCTATTTTCTTTGTTTTTTTTTATTATTTATTTGTCTCCATATCTGGAGTTCTTTTCTTGAAGATTTAATTCATTTTTTATGAAAATTTATTACTAAAAGACATGATATTTAATTTTATTTAATTGAAAAATTTAAATCTTATTTTATTAATGTATATTTTCGATCAGTAAAGCCTAGTAGTAAAGTTTGTTCCTCCATTAATATTATCAACGCATAATAGTATTAACTCATCCATGTATACTATATGCAATAAATTTTTTGAAAAGCAATCCAAGAGATTCAAAAAAATTATTTTGTCATCCAAATCAATTAAATGACTAATTACTACTATAAAGATTTATATTAGTCAAGATTATCTTCAAACGAAAATGTGTAGTGTTATTCTTTTAATTTTAGTTTTATAATTCAAAAGAATACAAATAATTTTTTTGATTTGTTAAAGGATTAACGAACTTTATCTAATTGAATATTTGTAATACTTGATCTTATTATTAATGAATTGAATTCGATTCGGCACTTAATTACAATTAAGACTCTTCGCTCTTTTCTACAGGTGTATTTAATGGAGACTAAATCCTAAAATTCTTCTCATATATTCAGCTTGCACTATCAACTGAGTAACAACCTGTTAGTTCTTGATTCTTATGTTTTAATAAAGAAAAAAAAAAGAATTTTAATATAAAGGAGAAGAAAGAGGAAACTATACACTTTTTTTCAATCCTTCTAGTCTAGATCCAATTATGGATATTACAATGCTATATATATGACATACGGAAAAAAAAAGATTCTTTACATATATGTGATGTTTAACTTTTAGTATTTTTATGAAAAACTACTCAAATAGCTAACGGTTGAATCTTATTAAAACAGCTAACAGTTACCAAAATAACTAATTTTGTCAAACACACCTTAAGATTTCATCGATAACTTCAAATAAGTACAAATAATTATTGTTCAAAAGACAAAGATGATCTATCTAAAAAATTTTCCACAAACTACACTCATGTTCAAGTGAAATAAAATAATAAAAATAAATAAAATATTTCACATAAAATGAAGAGATCACGAACTACACACAAGATAGAGATAAACCACAAAATGATAATAGAAGCAGAATTAATATAGATCCATTCCAAACAAACATCGATCTATAATATATTTGACAAAAAAACCATAAAATTTTGCAAAAAAAAAGAGCAAAATAGGAAAGTGATGGTGTCACAGGAGATAAAAATCGGCCCCTCTCTTATGTGTATATGCGTTTCTTGTATTTTGACAGAGGAAAAAGAATTTTTAATGAAGAAAAAGAGCGGTTAGAGTTTATTTTTTAACCGTTTTTTTAAATGAATTATTTAATTCTTCTTGAACTATATCTTTTTTAATTTAGTCAATCATTTCTTAGTCGACATTTATTAAAGATCCTAATTGCAATTTTAAGTGTTATTATATGTTTTGATATATTCTCAACAACAGTTTCTCTCTGGTTCTCTTTTTTATTTTTTTTCCATATTTTCGTTTGTGAATCTTTAATGAATCCATTCCATTTATTGATTATATATTACAAAAAATTTCTATGAAGCATAAATTCTATTATAAGACTTCGAACTTACGATTCATTTAATTTATCATATGATTAATTTATATAGACATGGTTTATAAGTTCAAATATGAACCAAATTAATAAAAAATAATTTTTTTATTGAAAAATAGTATTTTTAACCATACACTAAGGAAAAAATATAAGACCATAGGCCGAGATAAAATAGAAATAATTTTTAAAAAATTTAATTTAATCCATATATGGAGTTATAGATCGGTTTAAGCAACATGTAAAAAACTATTTGGGGACAACAATTTGCGTGTTGGCATCACCCTGAAAGTGTGAACTACTCGCACGATTTGTGTGATTACGTATGTATAAATAATATGTTTAAACTTTCAGTCTCATTGCCCATTTGAAAATTTGGGACGTACCACAAAGAAAACTAAGATCCTTTTCTTTCCCCTTTGGCATCAAAATCTGAATTCAAGCAAAAATGGAAATGATCCGCAATAATACGCCGTTGGGAGTTTTAGCGAGTTTTATAAGGTGCTGCCTGTTCTATTTATTGTCCGTTGGTCCCATCCCTTCTCATCTCGCCTTCATAATGGATGGAAACAGGAGGTTTGCCAAGAAGGAGAAGCTAGGACCAGGAGCTGGTCATAGAGCAGGATTTTCAGCTCTCATGTCGTTACTCAAGTACTGCTATGAATTGGGAGTTAAGTACGTAACTGTTTATGCCTTTAGCATTGATAATTTCCGAAGGCGACCTGAAGAAGTTAAGATCGTAATGGATCTAATTTTGGAAAAGATTGAAGGGATTCTCAAAGAAGAAAGCGTTATCAATCAATATGGTATTCGAGTTTATTTTTTAGGTAACTTAAAGCTTTTAAGTAAGCCAGTGAGAGTTGAAGCACAAAAGGTTATGAAGGCTACTGCTTCTAACACAAAGTGTATACTTTTTATCTGTGTAGCCTATACTTCACTAGATGAGATCGTCCATGCCGTTCATGAATCTTGTAAAGATAAATTGATTAAGAACACAATCTTACCAGACAAACCCTGCAACGATGCAATTGAAGAGGAGGAAGAAGAAAAAGATAGCATAAAATTGGTAGACATTGAGAAGCACATGTACATGGCAGTAGGTCCTGATCCGGATGTTCTGATTCGAACTTCTGGGGAGTCTCGTCTGAGTAATTTCTTACTTTGGCAGACTACTCATTGCACTTTGTATTCTCCTGGTGCACTGTGGCCAGAGATTGGTCTGTGGAACTTGGTTTGGGCAGTGCTGAATTTTCAGCGCAACCATTCTTACTTGGAGAAGAAAAAGAAGCGGTCCTAAAAATGTTAATCCTTCGTTTTAAGTCATTTTGTGCATACCAGTATCTGTAAGAGTACATTGAATGGAAGAAAAATGATTGAAGTATGAAAAGAACAGTGTATGCTTTGAATACACCAAGCGAGATATATGGAAACCACTAGGATAGTCCAACATCGAAAATGACTAAAAGGAAACCAACAATACGATGACCATATAGTTAATTTTGTAGAATATCAGGATCGAAATAATTATTTTTTTTTAAATTTAAAAAAATTAAAATATAAATAAATAAATATATGAAATCAATTAGATTTCAACTGAGACATCGTTGGATTCAATTAAATTATTTTTGGAAGATATTATTAATTTTTGTTTATTCATTGATATTAAAAATTTTAATTATTCTTAAATTCAACAGTTGACTAAATGCAAAGTCTTTTATTCTAAAAAAAAGAAAAAAAAACATTTATCGAAAGAAAGAAAGGTGTCAGAAAATAAAAAATGTGAAGACTTAGCGGGAGGATTTTTTAATGTAATTAGTAGCATGAAAATGGAAATATACTTTTCAATAAAATATATATCAAATTGGAAGGTGTGAAATATTGTAGTTTTGTGCACTTCAACCAAAAAATGATCATTAATGCTCAAGAAGCTGCCTTAAATATTGACGGTGGAGATTAGGAGATTTGGAAAAAGTTGTGTGCTATGCAGATTTCAAATAAGATCCGCATATTCTCTTGCGAGCTTTAAAAATTAGCTTTTCAGTTGGTGAAGTATTAGCCAAACGTTGATCAAATGACTCAAATATTTATAAGTTATGTAGTGAATCAGAGTCAGAAAAATATTTATTTTTCAATACCATCAAGCTGCAGCTGTGTGGATTCACTCCTCTCTTCAACTTGGATCCTCTATTCTTCATGGTACTGATTTTAAGGAATGTTGGTAGAGTATTTGGAATGGCCTATTGTCCATGAGCAATGTAAAATTAATAGTTCTAGCTAGCTTCATTTTATGGCAATTATGGAAAGATAGAAATTATCCCGTGTTTCAAGATAAGCAAATGAACTAGAAAGAGATCTTAACAAGAGTAAAATTTAACTCACAAGAGTTTAATGAAGCTTATAAAGAAGATCACTTTCTCCCTAAACGAAGGGATCCTATAGCTTTGTTATGGACTCCACTACCTACAGATACCATTAAGACAAAATTTTGATGCCACTAAAAGTGTGAAAAATCAAAGAGGGGGAGTATTGGAAATTATAGCTTGCAATCATAATTATCAAGCGCTAGCCAGTTATGTTAAGCATTTTCCTTATCAGATAAACTCATTCATTCTTGAAGTTTTAGCATCGAGACAAACTGTTTAGATGGCTATTAACCATAAATTTGTCAAAGTAATATTTGAAGGTGATTCAAAAATTGCAATTGATGCAGTAAACTAGAATCAGTCTCCTGCCATTAGCATTGATGGTATTATCCAAGACATTTTAAATTTGGTTGTGCACCTTTCTCATACATTATTTGACTAGTAACACCCAAAAAATATATTTCAATATTTGCTCAGATTCTATTATAATCTCACTAAATATCTTTCCCTATGTTTAAGAAAAATGATTACTCACTTAAATCGGGTATTTTTAACTATAGATTGACTTACTTAGAATTTATTTATCAGCTCACTCCTAGACTAAGCTATAAAAAATAATTTTTTATTAAAATAAAAATATTTCTAATCATACTTTGGGAGAAAAAAAGACACGATAAAGACCCGAGATAAAATAAAAATAATTTTTAAAAATTTTTATTTTCGTTTATTTAGTCCAGGAATAGAGTCATAAATTCAGTTTGAACGAGTATAATCCTTCAGACCGAAAAGTAATTAGGGACAACAATTTGCGTGTTGGCATCATGTCATCACCCTCCAAAAGCATGAACTACTCACACAATTTATGTGAACTCTCACCATACACGGAGTTCAAACTCTCATAGTGTCATTGCCCCTTTAAAGATTTGGGATGTACCGTAAAAGAAATTGAGATCCTTTTCTTTCCCCCTTTGGCATCAAAATCTGGATTCAAGCGAAAATAGAAATGCTCCGCGGTGTTAAACCTCTTATAGGAATTTTAGCGAGTTCTATGAGAAACTGCTTGTTCTCTGTCCTGTCCGTTGGTCACATCCCTTGTCATCTTGCTTTCATAATGGATGGAAACAGGAGGTTTGCCAAGAAGGAGAAGTTAGGACCAGTAGATGGTTATAGAGCAGGATTTACAGCTCTTATGTCGATAATCAAGTACTGCTCTGAGTTGGGAGTGAAGTACGTAACTATTTATGCTTTTAGCATTGACAATTTCCAAAGGCGACCTGAAGAGGTTAAAATCATAATGGATCTAATGTTGGAAAAGACTGAAGGGATTCTCAAAGAACAGAGCGTTGTCCATGAATATGGTATTAGAGTTTATTTTTTAGGTAATTTGAAGCTTTTAAGTGAGCCAGTTAGAGTTGCAGCAGAAAAGGTTATGAAGGCTACTGCTTCTAACACCAAGCTTCTGCTTTTTATCTGTGTAGCCTATACTTCATTAGATGAGATCATCCATGCTGTTCATGAATGTTGTAATGATAAATTGAAAAACACAGTCTTGCTAGATAAATCCTACACTGATGCAATTGAAGTAGTAGTAGAAGAAGAAGAAGAAGAAGAAGAAAAAGCTGGCATAAAATTGGTAGATATTGAGAAGCACATGTACATGGCACTAGGTCCTGACCCGGATCTCCTGATCCGAACTTCCGGCCAGTCTCGTCTCAGTAATTTCTTACTTTGGCAGACTAGTCACTGCACTTTGTATTCTCCTGATGCACTGTGGCCGGAAATTGGTTTGTGGAATTTAGTGTGGGCAATACTAAATTTCCAGCGCAACCATTCTTATTTGGAGAAGAAAAAGAAGCAGTCATAGCAATATTAATTTACCAACCTTTACCATACGGTAACTTTTGCCCTTTTTATTATTATTATTATTTTTTTTTGCCATTTACTTTACCAACCTTTGAAATAACATCTCGAGTTCAATAAACTAAGCAAAAATTATTAGTTTACAATTAATCCAAAGTTTATAATTAATTATAAGCTAATCTAAAATTAATAATCAGCCTTGTAAAGCCTATTGGATTAATTTTATTATTTTAGACTTATGAATTTATGATTAAAGTAAAATTAATAATTAATTAATCTAACTGGAGATATATATTGTAGATGACATTTTCATTGAAATTTAAATGCTCAAAACTAATATTTTTCTTTTGCCTTTACTCTTATTTTAAGTAACATATCTCCTATGTTTTTTTTTTCCGCGGAGAAAACATATTATTTTTTACGCTCAACTTCTTTTATCGAATCATTTATTTATAATTTGTACTATATATAAAAATAGAGATAGGAAGGAAAATATTATGATATGGACAAAAGAAATTAATATGTTTAATTTAAATAATAACAAATAATTTTCTACTTTAACTGGCTAAAAAATAAAAATTTAAACAAATTATTATTACATCTTATATATTTATTAAATACTCTAGTTAGGATATATTTTTTTTAAAATACATTATTGCATTCCTAAATTTTAATTTCTTCAATCTTTCCGTTATTTTTTATAAATCTTACCATTAAATTATTAAGAAAAGACCAAAATACCCTAATATAAACCTTATAAACTCTATTCATAAATTCCAAGAAATACGGCATAAAAAACACTCAATAGTTAAAGAATAAATAATTAGTAAATTAATTTGTTTAGTGTAATTTTGTTGTCAAAAATTAGTTTTTAGTATAATTATAATTAAATTAATTCCATTAATACATTAAACCATAGGTAAAAAACAGTCAAAAATAAATAAATAAAAACTCTACTTTGCCATGGCCACCATCACTACCTCCTTTTTCATAACCTTCTCGGGGGTTAGTCCAACTGCCTCTACCACCACCGGAACCATAGTCAAGAGCACCACCATTGACCAAGACGTTTGTTTCATTTTTTGATAATCCAAAACTGACAAGTAAATTGCGAGTAATCTACAATATTGTACTTTGACACATCCTGACTAACCTTTTTAGTTAATAAATTATATCAGTTTCTGTACAGTCCTACAGAGGACCATTGGAAAGAAATGAAGTGGCTTTTTCGTTATTTGCAATACACTTCATCAGATGGATTATTTCTAGCAATTACAACGTTTTTGAGATAGTGATTGGGGCGATGATCCTGATGATCGACGATCTACTAGTGGTTATGCTATCTTTATGGATGCAATCTGATTTTTTGGATGCTAAGAAACAACCAATTATTGCCACTGAGAGTGAATACAACACTACCGCTGAGATTGTATGGCTCAATAATTTATTGACTGAGCTTGGCTCTCCTTCCCCATCTCCAGCAATTTACTTAAGTGCCAATCCGGTCTTTCATGCTTGCACCAAACATATTGAGTTGGATTACCATTTTGTTCGGGAACAAGTTGCCAAAGATACTGTTCTAATTCGTTTTATAAGTTCCGTTGATCACTTGCTGATATATTTACAAAACCTCTCTCTCTCGGCCATTGTTTGAATAACATCGGGACAAGCTTTGGCTTCGATCCTCTTCACCATCAACTTGAAGGGGGGGCATTAGAGTAGTAACAAACCGCATGTATTAACTACTTATATTTTGTAATCTTTTGTAACATTTTGTATTTGTTTTGAATTCCATATCAGATCTATAGGATTTACAGGCTATCATATAAGAGTTTAGTTGCAGCTCCTAGCTTATATATACTGCACTTGTATACTTCTCAAATTATCAAATACACAATCAACTCAAGTTTTTATGATCCAATTCAGAAAAAAAAGCAAACACAAACGATAGCCGACAAACAGTTCATATATTTCCCTCTTCAACTTCATTGATCTGTTAAAAAATTACACGACTTCTTCAACAGACAACCATAGCCGACAAATTCACAAACCAAAAGCGGTCCAGTGCCACCCATCTTACAAATCGCAATAGGAAGGCTGAAAGTGTGAGTAAAATGTTAAAATAAGTATTTTTGAGGTAATCCTTTTTTCATATAAAACTTATTTGCCACAAGCTGTGAATCTTAATTTAGTTATCCTTTGTATTTGGAACGTAATTTGTGGATTGAAGAAAACCGAAGATTGAGGAAGATGAAAAGAGAAAATAGCGAGAAGCATAGAGAGAAAGAAGAGAACATTTAGTCATAAAAAGAAGCGTAGAGAGAGAGAGAGAGAGAGAGAGGAGAGAACATTTAGTCATAAAAAAAATTCTCTCTTTCTTTTCACTCCATTTTAATCTTTTGAATCGCAGTTAAATATACAAAAGCATACCTTGAGCAGTGTATTTCGACTTATATATATGAATGTAATAATAATTTTTTCCAATAAAATAAAATAAGAAATTACTATATTTTTAAACAAAATTTGAATTTAATTTTTTATATTTGTTTCCTATCCAAATTCAAATCATATTTTTGTTAAAATAATTTTTTAAATAATATTAGAACTTTAATTGGATAACAAATAAAATAAAATTTATTATATTTAAAAGATTTTATTGTATTAAGAAATATTTATTAGTAATATAAGGAACCCAACAGCAAATATTTAAAAGATTTTTAAATAATTTATTAAAAAGAAAAAAGAAATGATGAATCATAATATATTCTTGAGAATAGTTTGTAAGATGTGAAAAGGAATTAGTCACCGACCAAAGGTTTGAATTTTCAAAAGAAACACGCGTTTCGCACGAGTTATCACGTGCGTGAGTATAACGTCTATAACTCTATATATGGCATATATGCACGCCCAAAAACGATTCTGGAAAGTTAAGCCCAAGCTAAAGCAAACGCCTCCCATCTTTGCAGATCTGAGCTCTCATCTCGTCTCCAATCTCTCTCTTAAAGGTAATTATCTTAGCTCAGTTTACTTTCTTATGTCTGTTTTATGCTGATTGGATGTGTTCTCTTTAAAAAGATTGTTCCTTTTATTTTTTTTGTTTGATCTGCTGTGCGATATAGGGTTTGGGCATTTGATCTGTAATGCAATTTGGGCCTTTTAGGTTGATGATTTGTTATCCTGTGTGGTTATTAGTTGAGTTTCCTATCTTGATTCGATACCTTTATCACTCAAGTAGTATTTGTTATGTCTTTTGGAAACTTATCTAGGGTTTTCGAGTAACGTGAATTTTGAAGCTTTTTAACTTTATTTTTCCCTTCTAAGCCTAATTGGTCTTATATTTGATTGTGCTCCTTATTTAGGCTCTGAAACTTGTTAGTGTTTTGATACATATTTTTATTAAGTATTATATAATTTATTTTCTAAACATGATTGCTATTTGTATACAAAGGTATGAACAACTCTGAAGATTCTATTCACTTATGGCTAATAGGACAGGGACAGAGGGAAAATAGCGGAAGTAGAACTGAAATGTACCTGAGAAACTTAAAAGTACAAACTCGGTAACTGGGGAATTAACTATAGGTTGCTGCTTCAAATTAGGAATGAATTTGATAACCCTGGGGGAACTCAAATTGGGTGGTATACTTTAACCCTTTTTTCTGTTAAGGGCTTTTAACTTTTATTGCGTTTAGGAAAATATTTAACAGTCCGTTTTAGAACCTTTAGGGTCCCATTGCACAATGATACATCCAATGTGATTAAAACTGGCAGCGTAATACTCCCAGTAATCCAAAAATAAACCCCTTTTTTCTATCTTTTTTTACTATTTATTTGGTTATGGATGAATTCTTTGTAACATCAAGATAGTTGTGGATTTCCACATTCAATTCTGTTCTTGAAGCTTTCTCTCAACCAAGGCTTAGTGTTCTCACCAACTTTGCAGATTTTCCTTGTGTCTTTGGTGCGAGACAAATTAGATTGAGCTTTGAGGGGGTGTTTTTCTTATTTGCAAATAAGGTAAGAAAGTTGAATCAAAGTTATCTATTCCTGGTTATTGTTTTACATTATGGTTGTGTTTTTCATGGCATCCCATGTTTCTTAGAAGTATTAATCTGCATGGAGTGAGCTAATCTCATATTTTCACTATTATTTATGATATGTCTTGGCCTTTTATGCTACTAAATGATACTGTAACCACTTAATAGCCTTCTGTAGAAGGGCATCAAATTGCTAGAAGCGTTTTTCTCAAGTGTAATTGTAAAAATTAAACGTTCTTAGTTCTTTGTTTAGATTGTCATGAGTTGTGAGGTCTGATGGTGTCATAAAGCAGGGTTTTGGTCTATCTGGTGAGCTACATTACTTTTTGGGGATCTTCTTCCTCCCATAGCTGCATTTCCCCTCTTTGAATAGGAAGATCAGTTGGAAACGTCAAGCATTTATTATTGAGGTTTGCTGGGAACATGAAATGGACTTAGGAGTCAGAAAGTGCTTTACAAAGTGCCAATGGATATCTTTTGTGTTTACTAAATTATGCTTTAGCATATAAAAGATACCACAAGAAAGCATGAAACTCTCTTCTACTAATGAAGATGCAACTTTCTTTTGGATTTTTTTTTTACTTAACAGAAGAACTGACATTGTTTTTTCTCTTCTGTGAGATGCACTTCCGGTCATCATCATACCAAAATGCAGGAATTGAGCTTGTTTTTATATATAATTATATATGGACTGCAAGAAGTTCATCCAATTGGTTGAAGAGAAAAAGAAGAGAGCCTTAGAGAAGAAAGAAGCCCCGTTGAAATGGGAACAGAAGTTGGAAGCTGCTGCAAAGGCAAAGGCTGAAGCTGAAGCCAAAGAGCGGAAGCAGAAAGCTGCAAAGTGCAAAAGAAGATCTGTATCAAAATCTGATACTGACTGTGACAGCGACAGTAATGATGGGAGAAAGTCCAGGAAAAGATCCCATAAGAAACACCGAAAGCATGCCCACTCTGATTCAGGTGAGAATGGGAAGAGGAGGGAAAAGAAATCCAAACGTAAGCCAAAGAGACGGTCCTCAGACTCAAATGATGACAGTAGTGATGGTTTTGAGAGTGATTCTGAGGAAGAAAGGAGAAGGAAGAAGAGAAATCATAGGAGACATGGGCATCACTATTCAAGATCGGACTCCAGTTCTTTTGATTCCTCAAGCGACGAGGATGACATAACAATCAAAAGGAGAAGCCATGTGAAGCATCACCGGCGCCACCAGCAATCACAATCTAGTGTTTCAGATTCTTCAAGTGATGAGGACAATGGAGCAAACTGGAGGAGAAGTCATTCGAAACCCCACAAGCATCACTGCAGATCTAGTGATTCAGATTTGTCTAGTGATGAGGATAGGAAAAGCCGAGCAACACATCATAATCGTCACCAGAGATCCCCAAGCATGGACTCAAGCTCCTTAGGTTTTGATGACTGTAACAGTGACCAAAGGAGCAGATCGCTAGGAAAGTCTACTGATGATAGCAACGAAGAAGCTGATAAAAAATCAAGGCACAGGAGGTCTGGTCACCATCACTACACTCATTACAAGCATCGTCCCCATCATTCAAATGAGAGAAATTATTCACACTCTGAGGAGGAAAAAAGACTTCCACGAGAAGGCAATGGAAATCATCATTACGGGCAAGTTGACAAAATGCTGGTTGAGAATAACAATAAAACTCACGATGGGGAAGATTGAGGAGGTTCCTACATTATTTAACTGATTTCTGTTTACATTGTTTCTTTTCTGATTGGTGAATAGTTCAGAACTGCAAGGCTTGGTTAAGTGTATCCAGATTTGTGCTAAAATTTATGGGAGGCTTGGAATTGCAACCTTTGATGCATTTAACTTGATCTTATCCATATATTAATTTGTTCCGGCGCGCGCGCACACAGATATATTGCAATTTTTCATTGTATCCATGTTCTTACGATAGCTTAGCTTTTTGGTTTAAATGCATAAATGAACGTTTTTATTTTCAGGCGTTTTAAATTTTATGAGATTTATTCTCTCTTTAAAAGCCATAAAATGTTGGTAATATCTCTTCACACTATCAATAATAACTTTTTTTTTTAGTGTCTAAATTTTATTTATATGCTAAAACAATGAGATTTCATATGCTAAAATAATTAATTTGAAATGGTATGTAAATAAAAAAATTGACATACATATTTTTGAAAGAATCAACAGTGTCTCATTTTATGAGTAGGAGATTTTTTTATATTTGATAATGAAGTTACGGAGTCCGCAATCTTGCAGATCTACAACATGCAATCTCGCTGAACTGTTACTCTGTTCAGTTAAAACTGAGAGTATGAATCTTATAATTTAGCTTCCAGAAGCAGTCTAATGTGACAATTCAACATAGGAATATGATACTCTAAAATCCAAAATTGGTTTTATTAGCCCGAGTGATACATTCATCCTCCGGAGTGGGAACAAAAGAATCATTACAGTTCTCGATCAAGAAATACTATTACTACAACAATGTGAATCTCATTCATAAATATCTCAGAAGTTTTTTAGTATTTTATCACCCGATACTCCATCTGCTACAAGAATTGATGTTACTTCCTGCAAAGAGCGGTTAATAATACATTAATATTATTCCTTGCTGGCAGCACCTACACTTATTGACTAGGCATACACACAAAATCAAGTTACAATGATATTATCGCTTATCATTTGTATCAATGTAATACCTTTATGCTATGTTACGAAGGGGAGAGGAAGTAACGGTGGAAGTAAAATAAGAGTGTACAATACACTATTCACTTTCCTCCCAAAATCGAGTGAAAATTAGGCTAGGAGGTTATAAAATAAATTTATTTTTCACCCTCCTTGACATTTTCACCCAAGCAAAACAAGGAATTTTGAAAATCTCAAGGCATTTTCACCCCATATTTTACATTCACCCATATTTAACACCCATCCAAACGAAGCATTAAGGAAGGGTTGCCAAAAATTACTTTTAAGTTCTGTTTCAAGGTAAGCATTTGATGACACTAATTCAGAGCCTGAGCACACTAATAGCTGTGCACTCTATGTTCCTTGCATAAAAGAGCGATCAAAACTTCATTTAACCTTGGAAAGATTACGAGAGATTATTTAATAGGATAGTGACTAGTTAGATAATCTTCTTGGTAAAAGGGCAAAAGTCAATTAAAACTCATGGTTGATAGACATTCGTTTCAAAGATGCGACTCACCGGTTAATCATCTTGTATTGCATTATAAACTAGTTGGACATCGCAAGAATTAACCTATAGGGCCATAAGCTTCTAAACCTTACCAGAAAAGTTAATGACTCGCAGGTTTTGGGGAGGCATCTGTTTATTCTGTTCTAGTACCAGAAAAAATGAACTTTATTTTGTGGATCCTCCACAAGTTCTAACTGTATGACGAGGAAGAGACCGATGATCTATTGCGAGATTTATTTTGCAGGTCTAGTTTACTAGTCAATACACAATGCGAAAAGGTATGTGGCGTGAAAAAATAGATGTGGTCTTGATATGACAAATCTTTTAGTACAACCAACGTCTACTAAAATAACCAACATTTGTTTTCAAGTATCAATTTCAAAACGGATTGAATGCCTTGGTTGTATTTCAAGATAAAATGCAATCAGTGAAAAATAAATAGATAAAAAATGGCAATAACAAACCTCAGCCATCTGTTTCTGCCCACAGAGCACAGCACCAGTGGCCATGGGGCTATTGATTTGCTTGGCCCTGGCAAAAGCAGCCTAGGAAGGGCAATAGTGTAAAGAGGTGTTAATTTGGTTCTTAAATATTAATAACCTTAGGACACGTGCGAACAAACTACCTGAACGTAGCCAGTTTCACCCGTCCAACTATCATCTGGCTGTGATAGTACCGGCACAACCTTTACACCAGAAGCTTCCCAATCTCTAAACCTATCCTATAGGAGGGACAAGGAAAAGAAAGCTTTAAAAGAAAAAGAAAGCTTTAAGACTAGCTGCATTCAATATTAGCAGGCAAAATTGTCTAGATTGTTAATACCAAAAAATGAACTTAAAAAATGATATACTTAATGAAAAACAATTAAACCTGGTAAGCCATTCTCTTGAGGTTTCTTGCCCCATAATACAGCCTCACATCAGATCTTCTATCTGCACTAAACCCTGACTCAATGAGAGATCGAATTGGACTGCAAGTGAGAAATATGTCATCAGGAAATGACCTCAAAAATAACCTCTCTTAAGTAAATAGAGCCACTTTCAAATATTTTAAAGAAAAGAAATTCTAAAATTATGGTACAATGTACAACATAACTTGTCCATGGTATCACTAAAATTGTGCAAATTAAGCTTTTAAGCCATGTAAAGGCTGCAATGGAGTTCAATAAAAGCAAAGTTATAATCTAAGAAAAGAAACAAAATCAAAGATTAGAAATTCATCCAAACAAGAAGGAAAAAAAAATAAAAAACCCTGTAATCTCAAGAAAGTACCAAAAAGGTTGATGCGTCACTTTATTAATCTGTCCAAAATAAAATGGTCTTATTACTAACGATCATAACGAGAAACCAACATCAATTGAACATCATGCGACAAGAACAGTAATTAAGACAATCTTTCAAGTTTTAGCAGAAGTTATAGGCTTTATTGTCTAAAGGAACTGAAGTACAACCCCTACAACCCCTAGATTCTTCCTTTTCCTTCAATTGAATATCTCAGTTGCTCTTAAGAGCACTAGTCTACCTGCATGACTTCAGCTTCAAAATAAAAGACATAAACCTACTGTCTTCCAGAGTTTCTGCTTAATTCCTCATTAGTAAAATTTTCAACACAATTAAGTATCATGTCAGAGAATTAGCTTCCATGATCTTGGTAAGTCATCAATCGAAAAACACATCCAATTTTGTCTCGACACTAAAGCACTTCCTTTGAATCCCAAGATTGGCTTTTAAAATCAATTAGATCCAAAGCAAAATACAAGAAGTTGAAGTTCATACCTAATGCCAGATCCAGTGGCGAAAATCAGAACCGTAGAATACTTTTCCGGCGGCTCTATAAGATCAATTTCAAAACCTCTCCCCATGGCTTGGGTCAATTCCACTACATCTCCTTTCTTGAGACCGCATAAAAGCTCAGCGGTAGAGCCAGCAACAGTTTTCACTAAGAATTCAAACGCACCTTTCGCGGCGGCATACGATGGCGGAGAAGCTATAGCAAGGAATGACGGCTTCTCAACGTCAGGGATACGCAGCTGGAGGTACTGCCCAGCGCGAGTGTGGGATGCGACAAGGTCGGGAGAATCAGAGACGTCAATAATAACGTGGAAGAGGGACTCGGCTGCAGGTTCGATCTCGGCGAGTGGGGCTTGAGACCAGAGAGTGGTGTCTTGTCGAACAGCGGCGGCGACTGAGGCTACGCGCCGTCTGTGATGGCGACTGAGGTGTAAAGATAGGTGGCGGGGAGTCAGGCGGCGTAGGATAGACATGGGAAGGAGGGGAAGACTACGGTGCGCATGGGGAAGTGAGGGGGAGAGAAAGAGAGGAGAAGGAACGAGAATAAGAGACATGGCTTTGATTTTTTGTTTTTGAAGGGTATTTGTGAAAGAAGCAGTCGTTGGTTCTTAGGCGTTGGCGGCGCTGAAGGAAAGTACTGTAGCCATGTAAGGAGGGTGGTGATGACATGGCGTTAGACAAAAGCCCCGTAGAAGGTGGTCCACGTGGCATAATTGTGGATGATCCTGTAAATTTGCAGGATGATTTACCACTACACATTTTGTAGTCTCTTTCTTGCTCCTGATACTAAAGCAAAAAGTATCAATCAAAGTATAATTAGTTGGTATTTTCACTAATACGAGAATATTAACGAATGAAAGTTATTGAGTTTGACTATAACAGTATTTACTAATTTTGGGTGATCGAGCTTTTGATAAATAAAAAATATAATAAAAAAGAAATAAGAGAAAAATAAAATAAGAACCAAAATTTTACTTTTCTTTTTCATTTGGAAAAATGGAAAAAAAAAAAAAAAGAACGAGGCCTTCCAAAAGTCTCTTAATTGTAGAGAATACGAAAAAATTGTAACAATTGTACCAATGATAACATGGGGAGAATAAATTCTCCACAAGAGGTACATTTATGATCCTCATATTTCTCCCTTTTATTTTTAGAAGAAAAAAAATTATAATATAAAGTCTAACCCTTACAGTTTAACTTTATAATAATTTGCGTACACCATCATCACTGATTTGTAGATTTATTTGCAATTATGCCAAATTAAATTAGGTTTCAGACAACATAATCACAGCACCTAAACTTAGCCACATGTTTAGAATTGCACGCTAAATGCAAGTGCAAATTAACGTAGTAGTAAATTTTAGGACCCTGAACTTAGGGAAGTGAAGTGTTCAAATGACGTATTTTTATTTCTAGTAAAAAGGGTTCACTAACCATCGCCCGATACACGCATGATTTCCGCTCTCAAAACTACGACACAATACCATTACAAGCCTAGTTTAGATATAGAAGTCCAAGATTAAAAAATCTGGCAGGGATGTGGATGATCATTTGTTGCATTGATAGAAAAAAGAAATTACAGGCCGACTTAAAACCAACTGCAGTCAGAAGTGATTCTAAGTGACGATTGTGACGTTTCATGTTCTCAAGGTCTTAGGGAAAAATATACATGTCCGCCTTCCTTTCTTTTTTTCCCCTTATTAAATAACACGAAAAAAAGCGGGGCTTGGCTGGACAGTCCCCAGTTCTATACCTCTTTCACACTGCGAAAAACATTAAAACAGAGATAATCCCACATTTAATCTCAAAAAATCAATATCCTGTTGCTGGCATCACCAACATTACCTAAATTATTTTTCATTTTCGCAATAATCAGAACAAGGGAACAATTGACTCCGGAAAAAAAGAGGTTTTATCTAGGCGTTCTCCTTGGCAATCTTCTCAGCCTTAGCAATGACCTCTTCGATGCCTCCAACCATGTAAAATGATTGTTCTGGAAGGTCATCGTATTTTCCATCCAATACACCCTGCCAAAATCAAAGGAGTTGTTAATGAATCAAACTCACAAGAATGCCATGAAACAAGTGAACAAATATTCAATGCAACTATCGCAAAACATAAGCTGTTATACAACATGTAATAAAAACTAATTTGGAAGATTATACTGTCATGACTGTATAATCTTTTCAACCAGATTTGAACAACTGAAAATTAGTAAAATCAATCATAGATGGTCTAAGCTAACATCTCAAACACTCTTAAAGTATTCTCAAAGGTAGCAGCAATACAAGTTTAATGTTCAACGTCATAGTCTTGGTTTATACTTCGCGCAAGTCATTAGAAACACAATCCGCACGACTTCTAACAGTATCCTCTAAAAAGCTTGATTCTAAACATAGTTAGAAGTTACTCATATATATACATATATACATATAAGGATTACTTTTGTACATGATCAGGCCAGTTTGAGTTTAAGAATTCCCTGATACAATACTTAATTCAACTTATAAATAAAGATCTTATAAAAATTTTCACCCCCATAGACACTGAAAAAAAAAATTTATAAATCAATAAACCAAAATTATCAACCAATGAACATATGCAAGATATGCGCCTTTCTGTATCTGTTAAGAGAGATGGAGGAAGTACCTGGAAGCTTGTTATGCTCTCTTTCAACTCGACATATTTACCAGGGGCACCAGTGAAAACTTCTGCAACATGGAAAGGCTGGCTCAAGAACCTCTGGATTTTACGAGCACGGGCAACTGTCAACTTGTCATCTTCACTGAGCTCATCCATTCCCAAAATGGCAATAATATCTTGCAGATTCTTGTAGTTCTGAAGAACCTTCTGCACTCCACGGGCAGTATTGTAATGTTCCTCGCCCAAAATATGAGGAGAAAGCATACGAGATGTAGAATCGAGGGGATCGACAGCTGGATAGATACCCAGCTCAGAAATCTGCTCCACAGATGCACAAATAAGTGAAAATAGTTAATAAAAGCAGCATCAGCCACATGACATCATTTTAGATATCAATGCGATCATACCTGTCGTGACAACACGGTTGTGGCATCCAAGTGAGCAAAAGTTGTAGCAGGTGCTGGATCAGTCAAGTCATCAGCAGGCACATAAATAGCTTGCACCGAAGTGATGGAACCTTTCTTGGTAGTTGTGATACGCTCTTGGAGACCTCCAAGATCAGTAGCCAAAGTTGGTTGGTAACCCACAGCAGATGGGATACGACCAAGCAAAGCAGAGACCTCTGAGTTAGCCTGCAAGTAAAATGGTGCACAAAAAACTCACATCAGAATTGTAGAATGCCAAGCGAAAGTTAATGCAGAAATCTATTGACAGGCAAATAACCTGGGTAAAGCGGAAAATATTGTCAATGAAGAGAAGCACATCTTGCCCCTCAGCATCACGGAAGTGTTCTGCAACAGTAAGCCCTGTTAGACCAACACGAGCACGAGCACCAGGAGGCTCATTCATTTGACCGTAGACAAGAGCACATTTGCTCTCAGCCTAATACAAACCAACAAAAGAAAGTAAGATAATTTGATGTCAGACACAAACTTCATAAAGAATGTGGCCTCTGAGCTGCATTGACCTGTTTATCCCCTAGCTTAATGACACCACTCTCAATCATTTCCCTGTACAAATCATTACCCTCACGGGTACGCTCTCCGACACCAGCAAACACTGAGAAGCCACCTGATTACAAGAACCAAATACTATTAAAAAAAAAGAATAGCAGCGGACGAGAACACAATAACATTGCCACATAGTAACCAACCATGAGCTTTAGCAACATTGTTGATAAGTTCCATAATAAGCACAGTTTTTCCTACACCGGCACCACCAAACAGCCCAATCTTTCCTCCTCTTTGATATGGTGCAAGGAGATCAACAACCTATAGTTTCCACAGAGGAAAGAAAAATGGTAAATTTTGCATCTGAATATACATACAACTAAAACTATTATATAAATAACATGTATCCTGATTTTAGGAGTGGGAATCAGGAAGGAAGCAGCACCGCATCAAATTTAATTTCTGCATTAAGTTGCAAATACATTGAATACCTTGATACCAGTTACGAGGATCTGTTGCTCAGTGGCTTGCTCAACAAAAGCAGGCGCTTCTCTGTGGATAGGCAAGAAGTGATCGGTCTCTAATGGAACATTAAAATACAACTGTCAGTAATTTTAAATCAAAATATAATCCAAGCTCAATTGAGAGAGTTTAGATTTCTTACTGATATCTCCCTTCTCATCAATTGGCTCTCCAATAACATTTATAATACGACCAAGAGTGGCCCTTCCCACAGGCACCTAAACAAATCAAAAAAGAAATATATATATATATATATCAATTATGAACGTCTTGATAATATAAAATCCCAACAAGTTGATTTACAAGAAATGCCAAATAAAATTAGAGCGTCAAAAGGAAGCCATAGAACACAGATAAAACAATGCCAATCACCATTACAGAAACAGCATACTGGCCATATCATCTGAGCATCTAATCAACAAATGGCATTATATAAAACAAATTTTACAAGCACAGCAACCAGCAAAAAGATTACTTTTAAGAATCAAATAGCGCATAAATGAAATTTGAACTCCCTATCATCCAAACGAAACATTAATTGATAGTAACCAAGTACATCAAAACAGAATAATCCCAAATCATTTTCAAATTCATTTAAAATGTAGACAATTACACCGATTTTTATAGAGTTGACAAAAATATGTCTACAGGTAAATCATAAATTGGCAAAATTTTATATTTGATCGCGGAAAACACAGTAATAAAATAGAAATTCATCTGTCTGTCGACTCACACAAGAATACTTTTCATACAAAACACACTCTAAGATATCGCTAAACACGCTATAACCATATTTCATACAGCTAGTATTACCCCATTTTCAAGGCAAATTAATGATCAGATCTAAAAGTACCAAAAGATTCCCAAGTCAAGAGATCAAACAACATAAAAGATCAAACCATTGTCATCAAATCAACACAGATTAAACTCCAACTAAATTCAAAACATACGAAAATAAAAGAGAGAGATACTTACTGTAATAGGAGACCCAGTATTGAGGACGTTCTGCCCTCTCACTAAACCTTCAGTTCCATCCATAGCAATAGTCCTCACCATACTCTCACCCAAATGCTGAGCCACCTCCAGCACAAGCCGGATCGAGTGGTCCTGAACCTCTAACGCAGTCAAAATCGGAGGCAGGCCTTCGTCGAATCTTACATCAACGACGGCACCAATAACCTGACAAACCTGCCCGATCGCACCTTTTCCAGTGAACTCATCGGTGATCTTACCACGACCTTTCTTCGCCTCGGAAACCGGAGGAGGTTGAGGCGGAGCAGTGGCGGCGGCGGAAGTGGCATATTCAGCCGTGCGGGTGAGGAGGTAACCGAAAGGAGAAGCACGGTGCGCAGAGCATGGAGATGGCGAAGAAAGCTTCGGAGTGGAGTTAGAGGAAGGCGTCTTGGATACAGATCGGCGAGTGGATGATCGGAGGAGAGAGGATAAGAGTCTGCGCGAAGCCATGGGTTAGGGCTTCGTAAGAAGAGGAAGTAAAAGTGGTGTTAGGGTTTGACGAAACTGAGCTCACACGCTATTTGTACACCGCTGAGGTGTAACTTTTTCAGGTTTTACTGTCACTCACTATTACTAAAAAATAGGCATACTCGTTTGTATTTCCATCTAAAAAAAGAATGATACGTGGAAGACAACAACGACGACGTGTTGAATGTTGTGAGATTAAAACGATGTCGTTTAATATTCTTTACCTATAGACCTGATGATGATTGATGCTTCCAATGCCGACACCTGAATACATCGGACAAATATTCGCGTAACGGTGTCGTTTTCGGTGGAGGATCACTATGAAAAGACCATTTTAACATTATTCATCTGGAGAATTGTGGTTCCGGTAAATTAGGTAACGAAGAGTCAACGCTGCCAAAACTGAAGTACCCAATGTCTCACGAACAGCAAATTTTGCCCCCCCCCCCCCCCCCTTTTTTTTTTCCTAATTTGCTAAGTCAGCGAGTTTTATGAATTAGTCAGATTAGATTAAGGAAAGATCGCAATTCGAACACGCACACGCGAAGACTTTAAATTAAAATATAATTAAAAATTGTTAGAATTAATTTTTTAAATTAAAAAAATTCAATCAATCAATTAATGAAAATAAAATAAAACTAATTGTTATACCATCTAGAATAATATCAAAGTCATTTCTAGCGAATTATGGTGGGACCTTTTTTTTTTTAATATTAGTATAAGAGAAATTCGAACTCGGATCTCAGATCATATATGTAATTATTATCATTAAATTATATCGTGGTGTGTACAATGAAACTTAATGTAATTACTTTAGATCATATTTCTAAAATCCATAAATATAAATTGTTTAAAATTATTGAATAATTAAAAATATAATTAATTCCCTTAAATTACTTTTTTTTGTTCCTCTAAAATTTTGAATTTTTAAGGGGTTTTTTATTTCGTTTTAAGTGTCATTTTTTTCTAAATTCAAGAAAGAATAGTAGTATATTTTTATTTGCTTACCCTTATTAATTAAATTTCATTATAATTATAGAGTATAGTCTTAAAAAATTAGTAGGAGGGTATTGAGGTAGTTTAAAATTTAAATTTTATAGAATCAAGATAAATGAAACATTTCCTTTAGCTATATGAAAAAATAAAAATTGACAAATCAACTAAAATTTTACATTAAATAAATGAAAAAAGAAAAAATAAATTACTTGTATGATGTATTGGTACCAATTAAACAATCACTAGGACATAAAATTTTCCTTTGCTTGCTGTTCACATGTTCTTACATCCAACTTTAGAGCTCCATGTCACTAAATATCAGTCACTGCCAAATTTTCCAACTCTAGTCATGGCTTTTGCTGCCTACAAAAGAAAAATATTAGATTAAATGAAAATGTCAAATTACTTTTACACATATCTTGAAAATGGATTTTAGGTTCATTTCCATTCAATAACAAAGCCAAACCCTAAAGTTGAAGGGCTCAAAAAGAACTTTCAAAAACCTAGATGCAACAATCAAAATTATGATTTACTTTCTTTAATTTTTTAATCTGTGTCCATCTCTAGTCGTGTCTATTAATAGTGATTTGACCTGGTTTGAAAAATGAGCATGGGTCGATATCTGGTAAGATATTCAAATTTTAAAAATATAAATTCCAAGATATTTTAAATATTTTTTTTATTTACTATTGTGATTATATATAGTTGTATAATAAAAACAGAGGATACGAAACTTAATTACCTCTTGATCCCAATTAGTACATGCATTTACTGTAACAAGTGCCACAACTTGAACTGAAAGCCCACAAATGATTCCCATCCAAAGCCCCTATTCATGACAATCTTACATATGAATTAAAGGATTCAAGACAATTTTGATTATAGAAAGGATAGACTCACAATGCCTCCAATATGTAAGCCAAAAGCAAAGAGCAAAGCAGAAGGAATTGCTATAACATAATAAGCCCCAAGGTTGATCAAAGCACATAGATTTTGCCATCCACACCCTCTTGCAGCACCTATACAATACAATCAAATTAGTATCTATAATGGAACTCAAAAATGTTATTTTTGGCTATTGTTTTAACCATTTGCACTCTCAAATCAAATTGATTTATGAGCAAGTGTTGGAGTTTATATTCGAGATAAGAAATTAGAACCTGAAAGAACGCATTGAAATCCATCTAAGAAATCGGACAATGCTAGCAAAGGCATCATGTTAGCAACATAGCTGATTACTGGTTCTTCATTGCTATAGAGCTTTCCCCATACTTGGCGTACCAAAATTGTTGTAATTCCGACTAATGCACCTTCTGAGACCGATATTATGATCATCACATGCAGAGCTAATCGCGCACCTTGTGCGCGCCCTGCACCCAGTTCGTTTGATACTCTCGTACTGATAACGGGAAGTGTTAATCAACCAAAAATAAATAAATTATTCATAAAAAAAAAGCAATTTTAGAATTGAGGAACTGACCTTATTGCACCACCAAGCCCAACAGATATCATGTAGACAGTCCAACAAGTGTTGAGGCTGTCAAAAAAAGGATAACAATGGCAAATTATAGTTCAAGAATATTCAATTACAATTTATATTTTTTTTATTGTTGTTATTATTGTTCTTGAAAAGAAAAAAAAAACAAGAAACTGTACCTTATTGATAGCACTGATGTCTCTAGTTTGGGATTTGGAAGAAGACCAGACAAGAGAACCACCATATCAAATGACCAATATTCCAAACTAACAAAAATTAATTTATTAAAAAGATATACATAAAAAAAAAGAAGAAATAACCTGATGTAAAAAGTTAATCAGCTATAATTAATTACCATATCATGATTGCTGAAGGAATTGCAAGCTTCACAAAGCTAAAAATATCATGCAAAGCTTCTTTTGTAAACCCTGTCCAAGTCTTCATGCAATCTTGAGAAAAATTTATATAAATTGCTAATAAAATCACATTAATCCAGTTTGAAATTGTAATTGATAAGGCAGCTCCTTTAATTCCAAGATTAGACTTAAAAACAAGAACCCAACAAACAAAAATATGTAGAAAAGCTGTGATCCCTGAGCTAATCATCATAGGAAACACATTATTTTGGGCTTGTAGAAATTTATTTAGACATTGGAGAAGCGCGAAGGAGAAAAGGCTAGGGATCATCCACCGGTTATATGTTCCGGCTCCGGTGGATATGTCATGATCTTGCCCT
The DNA here is from genome assembly GCA_948099535.1 of Jatropha multifida. NCBI lineage: Eukaryota > Viridiplantae > Streptophyta > Magnoliopsida > Malpighiales > Euphorbiaceae > Jatropha > Jatropha multifida. The sequence goes on from CANUEX010035012.1 coordinate 112,150, forward strand.
ACAATTATAAAAATAGTGGTTGTGAAATACCAAATGAAGGAAAGGGGAATGCTCATTGTTAGTAGAGTCAGCATTGCCCTTTGTGTGTGAACTCCAAGCATGTGATATTGTTTAGCACCAAACGCTTGCCCACATAGTGTCTCCAACGCACTTCCCATTCCTAGCTATGAAAAATAAAATTATTTTAGAGAAAAAGAAATGTAATTACTAATTATGATAACAATGGTTGTTATGTGAAAATAAGGGTTTGTGAACTGGAGAGTTCAACTGGATACAATACAATTTTTATCAAGTTTTGATCTTTGAAGCTGTCGATTTTATAATTCAACTTGGATTAGACCATAATTCAATTTTTGGTTGAATCGATTTTTTCGAACCGATTTTCAGAATAATGATAATAACACATACGAAATTTACCTACGATTTAGTAATTTCTTATTTAATTAAATAATTTATGCACTTCATAAATGACAAACATCTAAACTACTAAGAAAATAGTAAATTTGATCAAGAGATTCTGTATGGCTGAAGCCCATCAAGTGGGCCAGTGTTTTGTGCAATAGCAACCACACAGTTATGACTCTTTAGATTAGATGATGAAGTGCATCAATCAAACAACACATACTAATTTCTGGTGAAAAAAGAAAAGAAAAGGATGACTTACCAATACACTAAAACCAGTGACAGAAGCGAAAGAGGTAGCCATGGAAGCACCAGAAAGAGCAAGCTCACCAAGATGACCAACAAACATAAGAGATATAAGTTCTAAGCAATATTGCAGCAAACTAACTGCTATAAGTGGGCCTGCAAGCCACAATTGCTTCTTTGCTTCTTCAATAAAATCCCCTCTTAGACAACCATCTTGATGTTCAGATAATTCTACTACTCCATCAGCTTCTTCTTGGCTACTTGAAATGATTAGAGAAGATCCAAGACCTGCTTTTTCTCCTCTTTCCATCCTCTAGTTTGTCTGTTTTTGCCAGCCAATTGATGAATACTAGCAGAAATTAAGAGCACCTTTCACTTCACCGACTAATATATTATTGTCTGATTATCATATGCATAATAAATTACTAACTGATGATATATATATATATATTCACGGACGATTCAGCTGGCAGCCCTCCCTTTGTCATGATTTTTTTTAAAAGTTAATGATAACTTGAAATTGAAATCAATATTTTTTATTATTTAAATTTTTTAAGAGATATAAAAAGATTAATTAGATCAAAATTGATTGATTTTTAGATGAAATTTAAAAATTAATACCCATTATAAGTTCATTTTTTCACAAGAAGACAAAAATGTGCCACATGTTAGAAGGAAATTGTTGAAATTATAAGTGGAGCCATTCTTTTTCTTTTTTTTAAAAAGTTATTATTTGGAAATATTATTTTTTTTAAAAAATGTGATTGAGATAGTGGAAAGCTATTTATTAATTTATTTAAAAAAATGTTGACCAACTGGAAAATATACATGTGGAGTAAATTAAAGTGGGGAACTAAGGTTTCGTTCGGTCAGAATGGCTTATTTTCAAAAAGTATACATTCCAAAAAATACAGTCCAAATTCTAAAGAAATTATTTTTCAAAAAATGTAATTTGAATGTATTTAATATAATTACTCTTAAATTACAGATTGCAATAATATCTATTAGTATAATATAAATTTGAGTATATTTAGATAATAATATCTATTGATAAATTCATTACAGTTAACTGGAGAATATTTTTTCTTTTGAAAAAAAAATTGAAGGGAACGCAACTTTCTTAGCTAGGCATGACCACAGTTCGATTTCAAATCAAAACAAAACCGAAATCGCACTGGTCAAAATTAAAATCAAACTGCAATCAACGGTTCAAAGTTTCAAGCTATAACCGAAACTGGTGATTTAAGGTTCGATTACGGCTCTTTATATTTGAAAATGAAAACCGGCGGTTCCGGTTTGAAATCGTAAAAAAATATATATATATCACACTTCACACATAATTTTTAATTATTAAATTAATTTTATTTTTTATCATTAAATGCAGTAACTTTACTATCATCTTAAAATTTATTAATATAAATATAACTTATCAATTATAAATTGAAAAATAGAAAAAAAATTATTTAACATTTAAATACTATTAATTCAAATCTTATACGATATAGACATAGATTCATCACCAATGAGAACATCTTGTAATAATAATAATTAATATGAATGATTTATTTTATTTTTTCTTAAATAAATATAAACGAATTACATGGATTGTGATTCTTCTATATTCTAATTAAAAGAACATGTAATCAATATAATTTGAAAATATATATATAAATTGAGTACAAGTCCATTTTTCCACTTATCTCTCAATTTAAATTTATAGAAATTAAATACTATTAAAGCATTTTAAATATATATTTTGTGTAGTTATAGTTTTTTAATAAATTTTAAAACTAGTAATTTATTCTTTTAGTCTTTATTTAATTTAATATTATTATTTTTTATTATTTTTCTTATTTAGCTAAAATAACTAAAGAAGTTAAAAAAATTAATCTAAATTTGGTTCCAATCCGAAATCGAACTGAAACCAGTGATTTTAAAACCATCTAAAAATGATTTGATTTCGATTCTATCTTTTTTGAGACCGAAACCGGCGATTCTGAAACCACTTTCCTTAGCTATCTTTAAGGGAGTCACTGTCCTTATGGGAGGGAAGTTTGATGATTTACTTTCATGATAGTAAATTTAATAATATAGACCAAATAAAATCACTTTATACACTTTCCAAAAACTTACACTTTCATAGTCTATTTATCTCCAACCAAACATTTTAAGTTTTTTTTTTCTTTTAATTCCAGATTCCTCTTATTTGTCTCATTTTATACTATAATTTATATAAAACGGATAATACAACGATTTTAGTATAATAATTATGATTAATTTAGTAAATTTAATAATTAAATTTTTTATTTAAAATATATTTTCATAGTATAAATACTATAATAATAATTAATTTAATCTCATAATGTGATTTAATTTTTTAATTAATTATTTAACAATACAATGTCTATCATGCTAAGATAATTTAACAATATATAAGTATTATAATTATTTTAAAATGTAATGGTAAAATATGTATTTTAAAAGATTTGAGCTTTAACATATTTAAAAAATATATACTGTTAAAATAATTTAATGATTAATTTAATTTAATTAACAACTTAGTTAATGCATGCAAACCAGTAAAGAAAATTTTTTCTAAAAAAGCAATCATAAAATTAATTATATACTCACAAACTTCAATAAAAAATAAAAAGAAAAAATTTTAGTATACTAAAAATATTATTCATCATTATTTTAATTTTCAGAAATATTAAACATAATAATTAATACAATATAAATAAAATTAGGAAAGTAGTTGACAATGATATAAAAGATTTACTACAGTTTCATTTTTCTTCTATCTTAACATTTTTTGTATAAAATTTGAATAAAAGTATCCATAAATCTAATAATAAAAAATTATAATAATTTACATATATAATAAAAAAATATTCACACAATAAAAAAAATAATACTACAGGAATTGAATATTTTATAGAAAATAATGAATTTTAATTAAAAAATTCGGGATGGAACTTGTGTGGCCTATACAGGAATTGAACAACTTGTTGGTTTTGTGTGTGTTATTAATTATAGATATATAGTAGCAAATGGAGAGTATCAAGCATTCACGTCTCTCTCCCCCCCTCCCTCCCTTCAAAGCCTCCCTTCCCTTATTTTCTGTCTCTCTGTCTCTCTCTGCTTCATATTCCAATCACAAAGCGCTAAAAAACAGCAAGCACAATAAGAGGCGCCTAATAAACAAAAGAACAGCCGCATAGCCATGGCACACACAATTGACAGCAAGAACACCATGGAAGAAAGTTTGTTACTAAAAGAAAGAAACCATAAAAGAGAAGACGATTCAACAACTCGCCTAAAATGGGTTACTTTCATTCAAGAAGTGAAAAAACTGGGTTATATAGCAGGACCCATGGTAGCTGTTGTTCTATCTCAGTACCTATTACAAGTTTTCTCAACGATGATGGTTGGTCATCTCGGCGAGCTTGCACTTTCTAGCACCGCCATAGCCATCTCTCTCTCCGGTGTCACTGGTTTTAGTCTTCTTGTAAGTTAATTCTTTTCATTTCTCATCTATTTTTTTTTAACAAGTTTGTCATTTTTACTTTTGTTTTCCAAAATGTGCACAGCTATTTTTCATCATTTTTATTTTTTAATTTTTGAAGAAACTGTTTTTTTTTCCTTTTTCTTTTTCCATATATTGTGTTTTTGTGGGTGATATCTAGAGTGCACATGTTGTTACTGATAAAGCAATGAGCTGGTGACAGGTTCGATTCGGATCAAATCTGACCCAATTTTTAAGTAGCTGGAAATCTATCTAGTCTGGTTCTGAATCTGGTTGGACCTGATAGGAAAAAACCGGTTGTGATATTTCATTTTCTTTCCAGTCTAGTGGTCCTTGTTTGTGAGTGTGACAAATAGAGGCACAAAAGTAGGTTCTTGAAACTTTCTTGGTTGTGATGATTCCGAAATCTCCTTAAGCAGAATTTTCAGCTTACTAGACAAGGAAAAGCCACCAAAGAAATAATATAAATTGCAGAAACAAAATCATAGTCTAGCTCTCGAGTTATGGTCAGAGCAAAGTCATTGTCAAATGAGGCTTTTTATTAATTTTTTTTCTGCCATGTCTTCCTCAGTAAAAGCCAAAAACTTGTAACTTTGCAAGCAAGTTTGCACGTCAGGCTTCAGTATTGGACTTGGTCAAATTAATATTGTCTTCTAGTAGGAAGTTCCACTGAAATATCTTTTTCATGATGAGAAAGTTTTAATGAAGATGACAACCATCATGTAATAAAAAAACAAACATTCTATATGTATGCTATTCCTGATTTTGCTTTATCTTTTGACTTTATTTGATCAAGAGGAAGCCTAACCTGTAGAAAATAAAGAGTTCTTTTAACAAATGAATTAGAAAAAAAAAAAAAAAGGAGAATTCGTCTGCATCAAATTTTTAGTTGGAATCATGATGCAGAACTTGGAAATGGCATTGCAATGTCATTTCATGATGCTATCAGAAGTACAATTAGTGAATAGTGTCATGGAGGAACATGAAAAATGTTAGTGATTTTTACTATCAAGAGTCAATAATGTCAATAATGTACGGCATTATCGATTTGAAACGCCATAAAAGACATTAACGCCATGAACAAAAATGGATTCCATGACTTGCAAATGAAAGGGAAAAAATATGAATGAATTGATATTTATGTAATAGACTGAATTTTAGTATGGAACAATCATCTAATTAACAGGATTTTGTGATTTGTATGTATTATACAGTTCGGGATGGGAAGTGCCTTGGAAACTCTATGTGGACAAGCTTATGGAGCTAAACAATATAAAAAACTGGGAATTCATACTTATACAGCTATATTCTGTTTAGTCTTAGTTTGTATCCCGGTTTCTCTGATATGGATATTCATGGGAAAGATACTTGTTTTGGTTGGACAAGATCCCTTAATTTCACATGAAGCTGGTAAATTTACCGTGTGGCTTGTTCCTGCACTCTTTGCCTATGCAGCACTTCAGCCACTTGTTCGGTACTTTCAGACACAAAGTTTAATCTTGCCCATGCTCCTAAGCTCTTGTGCAACTCTTTGTTTCCACATACCTCTCTGTTGGGTTTTAGTATTCAAGTCAGGACTTCAAAACGTTGGAGCAGCATTAGCAATTTCTATTTCAAATTGGTTGAATGTAATATTTCTCATATTATACATGAAGTACTCTTCTGCCTGTGCCAAAACGCGTTCTCCAATTTCTATGGAGTTATTCAATGGGATTGGAGAATTTTTCCGCTTTGCTATCCCTTCTGCAATAATGATATGGTAATTAGTCTATGTTATTTGCACTTCTCTTTTAGAACAATTTTTGTACTATTTTAGCTGGGATAGTCTTTGAGGCATTTCTATTTTTGATTGATGTTATGCAGCCTTGAATGGTGGTCATTTGAGCTGCTTGTCTTGCTCTCAGGATTATTACCAAATCCTCAGCTTGAAACTTCAGTCCTATCCGTGTGGTGCGTTTTCTTTAAGTTTTGAGATTCAAATTGTTTGGAAATAATCAGAAGACATCAACACTTTTTTGACTTGAATCAAGATCTCCTTATGAAGGCTTAAACAAATAAAATTCATAATACATATGGAACATGTTTTTTCTGATTTTTTGAATTTTTCCTTTCGCAGCCTCACAACTATTTGTACACTCTATGCAATACCATATGGATTAGGTGCTGCAGGAAGGTCTGTCAATGGTCAATTTACATGAACAAGCAAACACCTTTTTGTTTTCATGTATAAAGTACTGATTATTTCCTTTCTTGTTTTATAGCACTAGAGTCTCAAATGAATTAGGTGCTGGAAACCCGCAAGGAGCACGTCTAGCTGTTTATGCCTTATTGTTTCTTGCTGTTGTGGAGACGGCCATAGTAAGCAGTACACTCTTTGCCACCCGTCACGTTTTTGGTTACACTTTCAGCGATGAAAAAGAAGTAGTGGATTATGTGACAACGATGGCTCCTCTGGTTTGCCTATCAGTTATATTTGACAGCCTGCAAGGGGTGCTTTCAGGTTAAATTCCATAGATTTCCTTATCAATGACTACCTAGTTTGTGGGAGATAAGTTTTTACACCAACTTTAATGATTAGAAAATGTGAAATTTCCTTTTCAAACAACTTTAATGCACTTCATACGATATTTCGAATACGAAACGAACCAATTAACATGACTGAACCTTATATCAGGAGTTGCAAGAGGGTGTGGATGGCAGCATATAGGGGCTTATATAAATCTCGGAGCCTTCTATCTTTGTGGGATTCCAGTTGCTGCTGTATTGGGTTTCTGGTTAAAGCTACGAGGCAAAGGCCTTTGGATTGGAATACAAGTTGGTGCATTTACACAAACACTTCTACTTTCTATTGTTACAAGTTGCATAAATTGGGAAAAACAGGTAATTATTGCATTCTTTGGAACTTTTCTAGAATTCTGATCTTGTTTCTTCTGCCTAATTTAATCACTGTTTTCTCTTCTCCTTCTTTGTTTGTCTGTGACATTGTTTAGGCAAGTAAGGCAAGAGAAAGAATATTTGAGGGAATATCTTCAGTTGGCAATGGAGTCATGTGAAACAGAAGATCTGACTGGTTAGCTAATTGTATAAGGAATTGTATTTATAAAAGATAGAAATGTTGCTTAGTCAACAGCATTAGCAGCAATTTTCCTCTTCTTTTTGGAACACAAACATTAGGGTAAAAGAAAAAAAAGAAAAAAAAGAAAAAAAAAGAATGTATGCAATTTATTTGGGAATTAAACAAGTCAAACTCTTTAATCACTAGTGCTTGTTTTTGCCAATTATTCTAAAAAGTTGTCTTTTAACTATTGTCTGTTGGAACAATAATTTTACAAAAGGCATTGACCAGATTGGTTTGATTCAGTTTGGCAATTTTTACTTGATTTTAATTAGATTAAATTTGTTTATTTTTAGGGTTTTACAAAACCAAATTGACAAAAAAATTGCAGTATTTCTTTTTAAAATTGACACTGAATCAAATTTTTTAAACATTAAACGGGTTGAATTAACTAATTCAGTTCGATTATAAATAAATTTTATCGAAAATTTCTTAGCTTTTACAACCAAGAAAGCAAAATGCAATTTTGAAAAGTAACTCCAAAATCAATCTTATTGGGTAACACATTGATCATATGACCTTCAGGAAAATTGGACATTTTGAGAAGATATCCTTGGGTTTGATCGTGGAGATTAACGCATTGTAGCTTATACCTAAAACGCATTGTAGCTCAATCCTATTAAACAAGTCTCTAGCAACTCATATCCAGCCAATTTAACATTGCAGCGTTGTGCAGTACAGTCTCTGTACAGCTGTTGTCCAACAAGGCTTACATTGGTCATAATTATTTTTGTTTTTATATAATTATTTTAATTTGCTGTTTAATGCTATTCCTTTGTTCCAAAAAAAAAAGATAAAATTATTTTTATTTTCATAAAAATTTAGAAAAGTTAGTTAATATTGAGAATCGTTAATGGTGTGTTGCTAATTGCATGATTAGTGAACATCGACGTCAAACGAATGACATGCGTTGTCACAACTCAAACACCTTAATTAATTAAGATAATGACAAAAAGAAGGCAAAAGCTTCGTTTTCATTCGATGTAAGCTGCAGAGTGCAGACAATCTTTAAATTAAAATCTCACTACTTGCATGATAATTATATAGCAGACTGCTATTACATTATATTCATTCAAGGTAATTACGTACATCTCAAAACTAAAAAAACTATAATAAGAAAACATCATAGTTTATGACATGTCTAAAAGTCAAATTCATTAAATTACAAAATTATGAATTAAGTTGTTAGAGGACCAACAGACAGTTTAGATAAGCAAAAATGGACTATATCCCTTGTTAAAACTTTCAAAATGGAGGAGGCTAATTTGAGTCTTGAAAGAGAGAGTGACAACCAGCTAGAGATGCCAAGATTCATGGAAGATATAGAGATGAACATGGAGGAGAGATTACCAAAAGATAAAGAAGCTTTAAATAAAACATGGGATTTGTTCAGTAAAGAAGGGAAAAGACTAGGTTATATAGCAGGACCCATGGTGGCTGCAACTTTATCCATGTTCTTGATAAACGTTATAACAATGGTGATGGTGGGTCACCTTGGTAAACTTGCTCTCTCCAGCTCCGCCATAGCCATCTCTCTCTCAGCTGTTACTGGCTTCAGTCTTCTTGTAAGTTCATTTCTATCTTATGTATATACATCTTTAGAGATTGGTAATACTAACTGAATCTTGTATTTTCTTTTGTACATGTTAAAACAGACTGGAATGGCAAGTGCTCTCGAAACTTTATGTGGTCAAGCTTATGGAGCAGAACAATACAAGAAACTTGGAAATCAGACTTATAGTGCTATTTTCTCTTTAATCTTAGTAGCTCTTGCAGTGTCTATATTATGGTTTAACATGGAAAAGTTGCTGATACTAATGGGTCAAGATCCTTTAATTGCTTGTGAAGCTGAAAAATTTCTAAGATGGCTTGTTCCTGCACTTTTTGCTTCTGCAATCTTTCAACCACTTAATAGATACTATCAGACACAGAGCTTAACCATGCCTATGCTAATAAGCTCTTCTGTTACACTTTCTCTGCACATAACTTTGTGTTGGATATTAGTGTTTAAGTCTGGATTGAGAAATGTTGGAGGGGCTTTAGCGATTAGTATTTCGAATTGGTTGAATGCTATTTTTCTTGTATTTTACATGAAATATTCTTCTTCTTGTGCAAAAACCCCGCGTTCCAATTTCTTTGGAGCTGTTCCAAGGAGTTGGTCAGTTCTTTGGATTGGCTATCCCTTCTGCAGTAATGATCTGGTAACTTTATCCCCTTTCCTGTTTTGTTTAAAAATTTCAAACAGGATTTGAATTTGTAAACTCATAATCCCGGTTTTCCCTTTTTTTTATAGCTTGCAGTGGTGGTCATACGAGTGTGTCATCTTACTGTCAGGACTCTTACCGAATCCACGACTTGAGACTTCTGTGCTGTCAATATGGTAAGTTGTTTGTAACCGTATAAGATATTGAAGCTAATTTCCCTTTTAACATTTTCATCATATTATATTTTATAGTTTTCATTTTGGATGACATAACGTTTGAATAAGGTAAAATATTATAAAAGTTAATTCGCTGTGACGTTACTGCGTTTTTTTAGCGTTTTATAAAATGCTATTCATCTAACAGTTAAATGCTATTAAAAAAGATAAAAACTAATTAATTTTGCCGAATAAATCCTTATATTATATTTATATTTAGAAGTGTCGGGCTGTGCTCTACCAGTTCGGCCCAGTTCATCATGCCTAAGCCACCATGTGTACAGTTTCTCAAGCAAAAATTATACACACTTTTAATTTGACCATTTTCTCCCGTAAGTAAGTTCAACTTTAGGGATGAAATAAATACTTAGTTAAGACTGTTTTATCTTTTAGTGGACTGACCCGATATAATTAGGATTTAATCATAATCCAGTGAATTGAAAAAAACTGTAGTTAATATATATATATACACACACACTTTGAGTGTCACATCTGATACCATATTGCTCAATATTGAACAGTCTCACAACAATTGTAACGCTCTATGCCTTTCCATATGGACTAAGCGCTGCAGTGAGGTTTGCCTCTCCTACACATACATTTTGTTCTTCATTTTTGTCGTTAAATAGGAAAAAAACTAGCGTTTAACTCACCATTTCATCTGTGGTTATTTATGTTGTAGCACTAGAGTCTCGAATGAATTAGGAGCTGGGAACCCAAAAGCAGCGCGCATTGCTGTCTATTCTGTAATGTTCATTGCAGGCACCGAGTTGATTCTAATGAGCGGAGCACTCTTGATCACTCGCCATAGTTTTGGCTACACTTTTAGCAATGAAAAACAAGTGGTTCGTTCTGTTTCAGCCATGGCTCCACTAATCTGCTTGTCCGTTATTATAGATGGCCTGCAGGGTGTCCTTTCAGGTTTTTTAAACTTTATTTTCCCCGTAGCATTTCCGTGTTTCTACGTTGCTTCGTTTCCGTTTTCGTGCAACATAGATGGCGATAAAGTTGTGTTTATTTGTTTGTTAATTGACATTCAGGTGTTGCAAGAGGTTGTGGATGGCAGAAAATAGGTGCTTATGTGAATCTTGCAGCATTATATATTTGTGGAGTCCCAGCTGCTGCCATTCTTGGATTTCTGTTACATCTCAGAGGAAGAGGTCTTTGGATTGGCATGCAAATTGGTGCCATTTTACAAACAGTATTGCTCTCTGTAGTTACATGTTATACAAATTGGGAAAAACAGGTTTGATATTTTATTTTAACTTAATCTTTTTAAACATTATTTTATTCAGTCTAATATGTTTGTTGAAACTGTGGAAAGAACACAAAAAAAAAAATTTGATTAGTGATTTGTAATTTTAATCTTTTTTTTCTCTTGATAATATTAATTGCAGGCAAGCAACGCTAGAGAAAGGGTATTTGAAGGAAGATCTTCAGTAGAGAATACATTAGTTGAATTAACATGCAAATGAGCAAGTTTTGTATGTTGTAATTCGATTGTATTATATTATAACAAGGTCTTGGTTAATTGCAAGTAATCTTCGTTCCTATAAAATAATACAAATTCATTGAATTAGACTCAGTATCTAATGAAAAGAAAAAAGGGCAAGGGTTTGCATAAAAGGACAAACTAATAAATGCAAAATTTTAATTTTCAGAATTCGTCTCTCTTCCACTTTTCATCATAGTGCTGTTGGTTCTCCTGGTTCCTGGCTCCGTTTTAATCGGGTGGACTAGCTCGGACCAGGAGTCGATAGGTACGAATTATCCCACGGGTTGCCATTCGCCCATTCCCCTACGTAACATGCCGCCAAATAGTGGAAATTGCACCGACTGATCATAAATTTACGAGGGGTACAGCCAACTAACCGCCCATAAATTCTCTTCGTATATTCATTCTCCTAGAACTCATATTTTAGTTTTGACGAGCAGAAAAGAATCCATGAAAGACGCAGAGAAGAACATGGAGGAGGTGGAGGAGACTTTACTATCAAAAAAGAAGGGAGAAGGTTTAGGACTAACCTGGGATTTATTTCTTCAAGAAGGGAAAAGACTTGGCTATATAGCAGCTCCCATGGTGGTTGTAACTCTCTCTCTTCAGTTGATAAACGTCATATCAATGATGATGGTGGGCCATCTTGGCGAACTAGCTCTTTCCAGCTCTGCCATGGCTATTTCTTTCTCTATTGTTACTGGCTTCAGTCTTATTGTGAGTTTTTCAGTTATATGCACACCAAAAGAATTATAAAATATATCTCAATTTTATCAAGAAAAATTATATCTTTTCTTCTTGTCTATAAATGCTAATGCAGAGTGGAATGGCAAGTGCGTTAGAAACTTTATGTGGGCAGGCTTATGGAGCAGAGCAATATCGGAAACTTGGAAATCAAACTTATAGTGCTATTTTCTCTTTAATCTTGCTAGCTCTTGCTGTGTCTATATTATGGTTCAATATGGGAAAGTTTATGATACTAATTGGTCAAGATCCTTTAATTGCGTATGAAGCTGGTAAATTTATAAGGTGGCTTGTTCCAACTCTTTTTGCTTATGCAATATTTCAGTCACTCAATAGATACTATCAAACGCAGAGCTTAATTATTCCTATGGTTATTAGCAGTTGTGTTGCAATTTCTTTTCACATACCTTTATGTTGGTCATTAGTATTCAAGCTTGGACTAAGAAATCTTGGTGGAGCATTGTCGATAAGTATTTCGAATTGGTTAAACGTGATTTTTCTTGTATTTTACATGAAATATTCTTCTGCTTGTGCAAAAACTCGTGTTCCAATATCATTGGAGCTATTCCGAGAAGTTGGGGAGTTCTTTCGCTTCGCCATTCCTTCTGCAATAATGATTTGGTAACACTATTATCTACCTTTCATTTTTAGTTATTTATTTATTAGGCTTTAACTGGGTTCCAACTTGCAAACTTATGGTCAGAACCCCAGAGATGACTCTGGTTCTACTGGGTTAAAGCTCATTGTTGTCTCCCTTTCTGTCTTTTCCCCCCGTTGTCAATTCTATCCTACGGCCACCATTGATATCATTTTTTTCCCCTTTTCGCTCTTGTTGTTTCTAATGTAGCCTCCAATGGTGGTCATATGAATGCGTAATCTTGCTGTCAGGGCTTTTACCAAATCCCCAACTTGAGACTTCAGTTCTGTCTGTATGGTAAGCTGTCTGTAATTGTAGTTTCTATGAATTTTAAGAAAATGGAATACAAATTTGAAATATATTATGTGTATTCTCCAAATGATTATATATTTGTTTCTAATTCGACATTTTCTTATCTTCTGAACAGTCTTTTAACAATTGGAACTCTCTATACAATTCCGTACGGACTAAGTGCTGCAGTGAGGTTTTGCTACGCTATGCACTAGTCATTTTTCTTTTATTTCTTTTCGTAAAATGATTTAAGCATTGAACTCAAGATTTCATCTGCAATTTCGTGCTTGTAGCACAAGAGTCTCCAATGAATTAGGAGCCAGTAACCCACAAGCAGCACGACTTGCTGTTTACTCCGCAATGTCTATTACAGTCATAGAGTTGATTCTGGTAAGTGGAACCCTCTTTGCCAGCAGACACATATTTGGCTATATTTTTAGCAGCGAAGTGGAAGTGGTTGACTCTGTCTCCGCCATAGCTCCTTTGATCTGTTTGAGCGTTATAATAGATGGGTTTCAGACAGTTCTTTCAGGTTAATTAAACTTAACCTTCTATCAGTAAGCAAATGTGCAGAAATGAAGGTTGTATTTAGTTTTTTATCCGTTAATCTTCATTTACAGGTGTTGCAAGAGGTTGTGGATGGCAACACATAGGAGCTTATGTGAATCTAGCAGCATTATATCTTTGTGGGGTTCCAGCTGCAGCCATTCTTGGATTTTGGTTACAGCTCAAAGGAAGAGGCCTTTGGATTGGCATACAAATTGGTGCCATTTTACAGACAATACTCCTTTCTGTAGTAACATGTTATACTAATTGGGAAAAACAGGTTTGATATTGTAACTCCCAGGATGCATTTTTTGTTTAGTGTAATGATTCTAGTTATTATTATTTTGTTTTCTTGATTTTTTGCAGGTAATTAAGGCAAGGGAAAGGATATTTCAAGAAAGATCTTAAAGAGAGAATTTTTTTAATATGAATCTGCAGTTGAGCTAATGTTGTATGCTGTAGTTGAAAGAGGGATAACATTACTAGGAATAGAACTGCAGATTTTATTGGGTGTAACAATTGAAAAACTTAGTCTCTATTTGGTGAACCGTAATATAATATTATGTAATAAAATTAAAGGCATTTCTAATGTAATTTACACTAAAATATCTTTCATTGATTACATTAGATTACGTTCCATTCTAGGTTTTGTATTCAAGGCTTTTTTTTTTGTCTTCTTTTTCTACCAAAAAAAGACAAACGTTTACTTGCATTTTTCCTCCTGTCTGTTCTGTGACCAATGAAACAGAACCTGTCCTGAGGCATCAGCTTCCCATGTGACTTCTGACGTTTAGTTTGTTGGAACCGGAAAGAACGAAAAAGATCATACTTACGATTTTGGCATTTATCATTTTAATAAATTAAAGGGAAAAAAGAAAAGAAAAGCTAAGTGGGTGTTTGTCGAAGCCGAATGACAACTTATTGCATCTCAAATCTGATTCGTTCAGATAAAGAAAATTATAAGTTCATTTGTTTGGGCATATGAGAAAAGTTTTTTATCTGAATGTTAAAGCCAAAAATCATCTGAATGGATAAGCTTGGAGAATGCAGCATATTCGCTCAGAAAAGCATCTTAATTGAATAAAATGTCAACATTATCCTCCCTTAATTTTTAAAATGACAACCTATACCCTCATTCCTAAAAGTCTCTTTCGCTCGTCTCAGTTCACCGTCGCTGCACAGTGTTGGAGATCGATGGCTTCAAGGTAATGGATAGATGGACATGGCGTGGATACGGAATTTCATGATAAGGACGGCGGCGCATAGTGGTCGTTGTTGGGAAATAGCAATGGTGGTGGTGCAACGTGGTGAAGGAAGGGTGGGGTTCTAATTTTATTGAATTATTATTATTTGTTGTTAAAATATAATAAGTAATCATTTTCAATTTTTAATTCATTTAATGAATTATAAATGGATTTTTTTGTTTCTTAATTATAAATATATTTTTCATAATTATAATTAATCATTAAATTAAATTAAATAATAATTTTCTTTATATAACATAATAGATCAATTTTGTCGGGTTAAAAATATAAAAGTACATGCATTAAGATGATTTAGCTATTTTATTTACCAAAGAATCTTAATCATTTAGGAATCAATTTTTAATATCACTTTCTTAATCAATTCAGCTAAGAAAAGTATTCAAAGAATCTTAATCATTTAGCAATCAATTTTTAATATCACTTTCTTAATCAATTTAGCTAAAAAAAAGCATTCAGATTAAATATTTAAAATTCAGCTCAAACAAATAAATCCCTAAATGAAATAAGGATAAAATTGGATTTTTAGAATATAACTATGGATATTTATGGAAAGCAACACTTTTAACTTATGCATAATTGTACGCTTGGCTATAAATGAGTCGAGCTACTCATGAGTTACTCAAAGCTCTGGCTTGATAAAAACTTGTTCAAGCTCGTTTAGTAAATTTATCGAGTCGAACTATTGAGCTCCTTCAATAAATGAGCAGAGTTTGAGCATGGATCATTAGCTTGTGAGCTGGCTCACAAGCTAACTTTATTTAGCCGAACTCTCGAGCTTGCTCATGAGCTTGTTTTATCGAGCTGAGTCAAGTTCACAAGCTAACTTATTAAGCTAAAATCAATTAAATTCATATTAAAATGATATTATTTTGGTTAATAGATTTCAAATTCGAGCTTAACTTATTTATAGTTATCGAGCTAAGCTCGAATCAAAATAAACTTGAGTTGAGCTAAGCTCGAGCTCAAAATGAGCTTGAGCCGAGCTCAAACTCAAGTATATCCTTGTCGAGCCAAGTTTGAGCTCCCAAATCTCAAGTCAGCTCAGTTCATTTATAGCCCTATATCCACCCCAATTTGACGGGTTTTCAGAACCAAATGTTGATAGACCTCCAAAAGAAAAAATTTGAATTTCCCAGGCCAAATTTTTAAAAAATTTGACATTTTTTAAACCAAGTCCTATTAATAAGTAGATTTATTTATAGAATGATACTTACTAACCACAAACTTATGCAATTTTCAATTATTCAAAATGCGTTCAAGAGGTAATTTTTCACATTTTTTTAATAGTAGGTAAAAAAATGTAATTGTTTAATATTTAAAGTAAAATACTTTCGAGTCCCTAAAATATAGTTAAATTAACACTTATATTTTTCTATTATTAGCTAATAACTATTGCATCCTTAAATTATTATTCCATCGGATAAGCAAATCCTTTCATGCATTTTGACCCAATAGAAATATACAGAAAGGTGAGAGAATATAATAAAATTATCATACTACCTTTACTTTACTCTTTATCATTTTGCCTTAACTATTTTCCCTCCCTTCACAGCAATTCATAAATTGCCATAGATAGCATATTTTTGAAGTTTCTGTAGGTCTTGACTCTCTTGTTCTCGGAGAAGATCAAATTCTTACTCAGGTTAAACAAGTTGTAGTTGGTCAAAGAGTTGATTTTAGGCAGAAGTTCAGTGGGGTATTTAAGCATACAATTTATGGGGATGCATAATAAAATAAAAATCAGCTTGCAACCAACTAATAGAGTTTAGTTCCTAACCTAATCCAACTATAAAGAAATATTATGATTGAGCTCTCCACAGTCTAAGAAAGAAAGAGAATGAACATATTTATACATAAAAATAAACAAAGGTTCAAATAAAAAGTATAGACAAAGAAGAAGGTACCCAAATCAAGTGGACACTTCATGAAGGATCTGAGATTAGATTGCTGCACCATTTAGACTTGTCCACATGTAACTCAGACTATTTACGCTTGCCCGCCCGTAACTCGAGCCATGGCTCCTTCTCCACCTCATTATATAAAGTGGCAAAGTATTTTCCATGGCTTTTCTGCTAAAATCTTGTTTATGACTGTCTTTTTTTCAACGTCTAAAATCCACTTTTTTGAGTGACAGCGACAGTGACATTAATTTTAGTTTGTTTTGATTTAAAATTTTTTATGGCTAATTAATTTGATTCAATTTTTTTAAAATTATCGCTTTAGACTTAGTGGGATTGTTATATTCAAATCGATCTGCTTAATGAAAATATTATAATTTGACTATTATATTAATCGACAAAAGAAGTATAGTAAATAAAATTAAAATTGTAAACTTCAAATATTATTCAAAAGGAAAATAAAATGGAAAATTATGGGATGAAGTATTAAAATACGTAACTTTTATTTATTTGGGCCACGCTAGGGATATGCATTTCATCTCAATTATTACAAAAACAAACTGAAGTGATCACTTTCTGCAATGCTAAATTGACAGTATCAAATTTTTTCTTTTTTTTTTCACTTCTTACTGCTCAGAAAACGGATTTGGATTTGATCACTTTCTGTCTTTCGCGTGCTTATTTAATGGACATTAAAAACACACAAATCCAGAACATAAAAACAAAAAGACAAATTCACATACACAGTATATGTTAATGTTATTTCTACATGAAAGGCAAGCGTTTGGCGTGTAATAGCAGAGAAAAATGGAAAAGCAATTGCTATTGAGAGAAGGAGCAGCAGAGGAAAACAGATCATGGTGGGGAGTTTTAACTCAAGAAGTGAAGAGGACAGGTTACATAGCAGGACCAATGGTGGCTGTAAATTTATCACAGTATTTCTTGCAGGTTATATCAATAATGATGGTTGGTCATCTTGGTCAGCTTTCTCTTTCCAGCACTGCCATATCCATTTCCTTTTCTGCTGTTACTGGCTTCAGTCTCCTTGTAAGTTTCCTCGCTTAGATTTATCCATTGATAATTTGAAATATCAGTATAAATCTGGTTTTTATATGGCCATAAAATATGTCTATTCAACCACCTGTCTGTCCTAGCATGAAAAGTGCAATTAGTTTTCTTATTGCATCTAACAGACAAATTATACACTTGATTGTGATTAACGCGTTGATTAACTATCTAATTCGTCATGCAATGGCTCTGGCAAGCAGTTTGGAATGTCAAGTGCGCTGGAAACTCTATGTGGGCAAGCTTATGGAGCTAAGCAATATAGACAATTTGGGATTCAAATTCAAACTGCAATATTTTCACTAATTCTCGTATGTCTCCCTCTCTCTGTGTTATGGATATACATGGGGAAAATCCTTGTTTCAATAGGCCAAGACCCTATAATCTCACAAGAAGCCGGAAGATTCACCGTATGTCTAATTCCTGCACTTTTTGGCTATGCAACCCTCCAAGCGCTCGTTCGATATTTCCAGATGCAGAGTTTGATATTTCCTTTGATCATAAGCTCCTTATTTGCCTTTTGTTTTCACATCATTTTCTGCTGGGTTCTAGTGTTCTATTCAGGACTTGGTAATCTTGGTGCTGCATTTTCAATTGGTATATGTTATTGGTTAAATGTGATTTTACTTGCATTCTACATGATTTTCTCTTCTACTTGTGAAAAAACTCGTGTGCCTCCATCTATGGAGTTGTTCCAGGGAATTCAAGAGTTTTTTCGCTTAGCTATCCCTTCTGCCGTAATGATTTGGTGATTAAACTCTATTATTATCGAAGGATATATGCATAATATGTTATTGTCTGTTTTTCTAAAATGAATTTCATTTTTCTTTGCATGAACTTGTTGATTGAAGCCTTGAATGGTGGTCATTTGAGTTGCTTACAATGCTTTCTGGTCTTTTACCAAATCCAAGACTTGAGACTTCCGTTCTTTCCGTATGGTATGTCTTATATTTTTCAGAAAATTATGTAGTGATATTGTGGAGGTTGCTTGGTGCAATTGTAAGGTTGCTCTTCTGTAACTAGACCTTTTTGTGAGCTAAACTAATAGCCTCAATTTATAAAGAAAATTCAAGGTCAGGTGGACTAGGCTAAACCATTGAAAAAACTAGCATTTTTCAAGTTAATTCTCAGCCCATGAACAATTTATAAATAGAAAGTCATGAGTTCAAATAATGAAAATAGCTACTTCCACAAAAATACAAGGGAAGGAATTGTAAATAGACGACTTTCCCTGACCTTTGCAAAGCTGGGAGCCTGGTGTATTACGGATGCTTTCTCGTTCTGATGAAAATATGAATTCTTTCTTTTCTTTTCTTTTCTTTTCTTTCAAACAGCCTAGCAACAATCACAACACTTTATACAATACCAGATGGACTGGGAGCTGCCGCAAGGTTTGTTTATTTATTTTAATACTCAAAACACATTGCACTATTATTTGTATGATCAATCTTTAATCTGCCACTGGGCACAGCACTAGAGTTTCAAATGAACTGGGAGCTGGAAATGCAAGGGCTGCTTATATATCTGTCTGGTGTGCAATATTTATTTCAACTGCACAATCAATTATAGTAAGCGCAGTTCTGTTCGCGACTAGACATGTCTTCGGTTATGTCTTCAGCAATGACGAAGAAGTTGTAGATTATGTCACAACCATGGCTCCTCTTGTATGTTTATCTGTCATATTGGACTGCTTACAAGGAACCCTTTCAGGTTAATCACCTATGCATTATATATTCTGCTGCATGCATTAACAGTTAAACTATGTTTGGTCCAAGTTAAAACAATATAATCAAATGCATTTTTAATACAAATCTACACGAAAAATCATGTGATTACATCATATTGTATCACGGCCCATGAAACGTAGCCTGATTCTTCGACATGTGAAGATTATCTGTTAATAATTGTCCAAAAAGTGCAGGCATTGCTAGGGGATGTGGGTGGCAGAATTTGGGAGCTTATGTTAATCTAGTGGCATATTACATTTGTGGAATTCCAGTAGCAGCCATTTTAGGGTTTTTGTTAAAATTTAGAGGAAAAGGCCTTTGGATTGGTATACAAGTTGGTTCCTTTCTACAAAATGTTCTGCTTGCTATAATAACAAGCCGTACAAATTGGGAAGAACAGGTCTTTGTCTCCTCTAGTCTAACCAGTTGTTCTGCTCTGGTTTTGTTCTGCCTTTTAAGGACTTCTGGCTTGTGTTTTGCAGGCAACCAAGGCAAGGGAGAGCGTATTTGAGCGAAAGCATGTAAGAGAAGATGGATTAGAGTGAAAGTTGAACCTGTAAAAAAGGATTTTCTTCTTGTAAAAATAGAAACTTTTAAAGTAAAAGGGGACAGAAGAGCGATTAGTTTGTAAAATTATTAGTTTTATCTTCCTTTTCAGTTCATATTTCTGACAACCAAGGCAGAGTGTGTTTGGTCTAACCAAGTAAATTTTGGTTTTTTTTCGCTGAATCCTGATAATGTCAAAATGATCTTAAATTGCTAAATGGTTAGTCACAGATACTTTCCTCTAAAAAAGAAAAAACTCATTGGTATTTGAATGTTAAATACCAGAAATTACAAAAAATATTTTTTACAAAAACAAACAGAATTATAAAAAAGAATGGGTTTAATTTTGTTGTAGGAAAAAATCATAAAAAGATAAAAGCATTTAACCCTTCACTTGTTCAAAAAAAAAAAACTAATTGCTTGCTTTTTACTTTTTGATTTTAATATTAAAATTAATTAAAAAATAATAAAATATAGTTTATATAATATAAAATATTCAAAATTATTAAAATTTTACATTTTAAAAATACTATTAAATATAAAAAATAAAAAATTGATAAATTGTAGCTTCGCTAGCATCCTATAGTGGTGTCTACTGCCTAGTGACCGACGGAGGTTGATAGTAAATTGATAATGGGGAAAATATTTGAAAATTGTAAAGAAAAAAGAAAAAGTCATTTTCCTTTATAATGGCTTAATTTTTTTTTAAAAGTACCCCAATTATTAGAAAATATAATACATATATATAGAAATGAAAAATAACTACTTGTTTTATAGATTTTTTTTATTAGTTAAACATTTTAATTTTAAAGTTTTTTTAAAAATTTCACTATTTATCAAAACTCAAGCAGTGCTCACCAACGAAGTCGAAGCCCGTTTTATAGAATAGCTACAGTCTCATAAGCATCTTCTCTGCCTCAAATCTGAATTTGGCGTCAACATCATAAATCCCAAAAACCCAAAGCTCACAAGCGTTTGTAGACTCCATACCAGAAGCGAGAGATGGGGAAAGCAGAGAAAGAGCGATTGAATCAAACTCTTAATTCTCACTTCAACATCATTCACGAAACCTTGCAGGTTTTTTTTTTTTTTTTTGCATAAATCTTTGTGTACAATCTCTTTTTTAATTTTTCAGTAGTTTATATAATTCTTTTTGTCTGTTTATTTGTGTGTATTTGAGTAGTTGTTGGATCAGACACCATCTTCATCTCTTGATAAAGTGGGTTGGGAGGAAGTAGTGAAAATGGGTGACCAAGTTTCCAAGCAAGCTACTATTGGTATAATACACCTCTTTTATATCTCCTTCAATTCTTCTTTTTCTTCCTTATCTTTTCATTTGCTTGTTTTTTGCTCTTATACGATTCTTCTATGATGGGTATGTTTTAAATCCATTTGTGTTTCTTTTTCTTGGGTGCCTTCTTCAATTAAGTGTATTAACATTGTTTTATGTTACGGGATTTTCATGGCCAAAGCGATCACTCTTACATCGGATTCTGTTGTCTTATGTGTCTAGGTAATTTTTTTGGTCTTGTAAGGTGGTTGGTAACACGAATAATGTGTTTGAAGTTTGCTTTATAATATGGAGCTTGAAATGTGTGGAAATACAGTAAACTATTGATTCTTGTTATTGATTTGTGCTTGCCAATGATGAATAATGTTGACATGGGGTAGATTCTTTATCTGGATCCGAAGAGAAAGGATTAGACATATGATCAGCAGCCAATGATATATCATTGCGGTTGTTCCAAAGTATATTTATTTGGAAATTTAATTTCTATCATGTATTGAGGGTGTCTTTATGGTTAAATATACTTTTCTATATGAAGCAAAGTAAACAAATACTGGATTTTATCCATGAGCCATCTTTTTGGTTTAGAAACGTCAAGTGTTTGGTTATTATAGGGCTGTTTGTTTTTAGCTTTTTATGTTTATTCAAATTCACATAAGAATGATTTTTTTTTTTCCAAAAAAAATATAGTGCTGATAGTTTTCTTGGTGACCATTAATGGAAGAATATCTTTTGTTTATCCAATTAGTTTGTTAACCTTTTTGGTTTTTGGAGATGACACAAATAAAGTAGTTGTTGTTCCCAACAGAAAAAGTGTATGATGATAAAAAGAGATTTGAGACCAATTGTTTTTGTCATGTGGAGGAAGAACAAGTTTCTCTATTTTTCTGCCTGGCGTGATGTCAGATTCAAGTAATTGATGTTTTCTCTGGTATGCAGTTGGAATGCTTTGGACTGGGGAAAAACCAGAAGCGAAAGCCATTGAGGAGAACATGGCAACATACTTCAATACACTGCAGGGTTTCCTTTTGCTTTCCCATGGAAGTACAGTGGGCGCAGGACCTACTCTTTCTTCTTGCATCCATGCATCTGTGAAGCAAGTTGTTGATTGCAGCTTTAAGTTGATGATGGAAACTGTATCTTCATATGGTAAAATCTCTGTCACATGTGCTCTCACACAAACAAAATCATTTGCAAATACCTCCCAGATATACCATGGGAACACACACACTAGTTGGGTATTCTGTTCCATCAAATAGGCGGCTATGTTTCCTAAGATCAGTCCATATCCTTGTAGGAATTTTAGTGTGTTAAAGAGTAGGATCGATATTGGACATTATCTACACAGTAGTTTTTGAGAGCCATGAAGTTGAATTAGTTTCAGATATGCTTTAGCTGTTATTGAGTTTTCCAGCAGGTCAAGATTGAGATATAATGATCTAGTGATTTAAAACAATCTTGGAATCCTTGCCCATCAATCTCAGTTGATTTTTCTTTATTTACTTTCCCGCAAAATTAAAACCTGCAGGATCTCGCAACAAGGACTTAAAACTTGTAGTCCCCCAGTTGGTTGGTGCAGTATGGGAAGCATGTTCTGCTCTTAAGACGACTCCATCCACAAATATCACAGCAATTGGACGAGCAATGACGCAAGTTGCTGTTTCAGTGAAGGATGTTATTCGTGAGATGAAAGAACTCAAGCCAGCTTCATCCAATCTGAGAGACAAAGCTTCTGATTGTACTTCTCCTGAAGCAGAAAGCGGGCTCCATGATGATATTTCAAGTGATGATGAACTAGGTAATGACTTGTCAGCTGAAGAGATGAAAGTTGCTCAATCATCGGTTCTGGTTGTGTCTGAGACGGTTCTAGTCATAAAGGAACTTATCCGTACAATCACAGGTTTACTTAAGCAGGAAAAACCTGATGATAATGGGAGTTTTGTGGATTCTTTGGAGAAGTTATTGAAGTTATGTCAAGAAATTGGAGCACAGATTGATGAGCTTGGAGCTTGTCTTTATCCTCCACAAGAAGTTCCTGCTATAAAGGCTGCCTTGGAGAAAATATCAAGCATTATCAATGAAGTACTGGCGTCGGTAGAAAGTTTCGTAAGCTATTCAGAAACCTTTTCACAGGCATGCAGTGGATTGAGGAATTCAATAAAACAAATGGAATTTGAACTAGAAAACTCCTACACAGCAGATATAGATGCCAGATCGCAGAATATTGTTGTTGTCAAGGATTAGTGAGAGAGAGAAGAGGTAAGGTTGCTGATTCGTCAAGTCATTTACACTCTGGCCGATACATCTTGTTTATCATCCATTGACTGTATGGTCTATTCTCATTATATCAATCTACTGGAGAAAAAAAATTCCATGAAGAAAGCACTCACTGTCACGATGACGATAGTAATTGTTTGGAGGTAAAAAAGGGCTCAGTGATTCAATTAAATTTTGATTGATATGCTTAAGCAAATGAATATACTGGAGACCAAATCAAACGAATAATGTGTTATTATTCTATTAATAAATTTTTACCTTTGTAATTTCAAATGTGGCTAAATGTACATAACAATAGCTTTGGAAAGAGTTCGCTGCTAAAGAAACTAATCCACTGTACTAACGCATTTCATTACAAAACCAGGAAAACTGTTCCTCATTGGTACAAGTCAAACTGGAGATGATCCTCCTTCCCTTTGATACCCAATTCACTCCCAAATATCATGTGTGACAATATACAGGGGCTATTCATGCCCTCTAAATGCACTGACAGCTTAGAACAGCATGTAAAAATATCAATTATCGGCCTGTGAGCTTGACCACCCATGCACCACCCAGATAAAGACCTAGAAGGGGTGCTGCTAGAAGCATCTGAGTAAGAGGATCGGTTGATGGTGTTAGTACAGCAGCGGCAACAACTGCCCCAACAACCACGTATCTCCAAATTGATAGCATTTGGTCTCCTGACACCAAACCGACTTGTCCAAGTAGGAATTGTATAACAGGAACCTGTAGATTGAGACAGTTTGATAGAATTATCAGGCACATCATAGAAAGTTGCAAAATATACAGCTTTTGCTTGAAGAATTTAGTCGTTTAGATTATGGCTTTTCCATATATTGTCGAAATAATGATCTTAAAAAGGAAGAAAATAGACAAGCCTAGAGGGGAATCTGAAAATGCATTAATGGATTATAGGAATACTTTTAAATAATAAGAAGAACATCCCACATGCATAAATCAGCAAAGAAAGGCATGCTTTATTGTTTAGAGAATAATTAAAATGAAATCCTGTTTCACAAAACAAGAGAATGAAACCAGTTTCAAACACTGAGGGTGCTAATGTTGCATATAATCTTCCCTGTTTGTAATTTAAATATATATTCCCATAGACAAGTGCAGGAGAGAGGCGTTGAAAAACAGAAAATTTACCTGGAAAGATAGCCCTGTGCTGAACATAAGCACAAGCACAAACTCAAAGTACTGGTCGATGGACCATAATGATTCCACAACACCTTCTGCATAACTAACGAAAAAGTTCAAAGCTGCTGGAGTCAAAACCAAATAGGAGAAGGCAATACCTGCATAAAAAAGTACAGAAGAGCCTAAAACAATTGGCCCCAAAAACCTTCTTTCAGCTCTTGTTAAACCTGGGAGAACAAAGGCTATAATTTCATACAGAATGATTGGGCTTCCCAGAAGAAGTCCACAGTATCCTGATACCTGCAGGGCACCAAAAAATTGTTCCTATCAGTATAAGCAATAGCTTACTCGATATCTCAATTAAAACTGAACAAATTTTGACTTCAAGAGGATGCCGAAATGGAACTCGGTCACAACGGATGCTACAGTTGTCAAAATTCTTTTTGATAATGGATCAAAGAATGCTAGTAAAAGATAAGAAATGTCAAGATGACTGATAACACAGAAACCACAATAGACTGAAGGATCCTCATTTCACCCGCTCCGTCAAGTATCACACCCAAATGGAGTGAGTAAAATCTGATCCGTTTAAAGATGGGTGGGTGGGCATATATGCCAATCTGATCAGAAACTAAATGAACCCAATCCGCTTAGTTTTCATGTACGGGGGGCTGACAGCTGCCTAGTGCCAAAAGGTCAAGGAAGTTGATAACCTGATGACGGAAGTCCCGATGAACAATGGCTGTAACTATAACAATCCTAAGGTAGCGAAATTCCTTCTCGGGTAAGTTCCGCCCAAAATGAAATTCTTTAAAAAAAATTGGATATCTTCTTAATGTTTTTTTTTTTTTTCTAGAAGAAAGCTCTTTTCAGTGATTTTATAGAAATTAACATGGACCCCATTCAAACCCGTATCCAATCCAACTTAGCAGGGAGAGGGAGGGGTATCCAACAGATGTTAATTTTTGTTGGCAAAGGGGATATGGATGTTACAAAATCCGATCAGAACCCTATCCAAGATCATCTCTTTAGTAAATGTAGGATTTGCAACCATTTAAGCAAATAAAACCTGATAAAATTCAATTTCAAATTGCCAATAGACATCCCCTCTCCCTCAAAAGCTTTATAGTTCTTTTCTCACTGTCCAGCTGCTCCAGCAGGGAATCTAGAATGCACAACGGGAGTGGGAGTGGCATCTAGAACGTAAACTTTCTTTCTAATTTTGGATAAGGGAAAAACAACAAAGTGATCAACAAATATCACAAAGTTTCTAACCTATATTAAATGCCTTATCATGGCATTACCATATATCAAGATCATGATATGCAAGGGTAATTGTAGAAAGTTTGGCCCCTCAACAATTGACCATGGCAACTCATTATCATTTTCTCACATAAGCATTGCGTGATCCATTACCATTTGTATTCTTGCTATTCTTCTTCTTGTTTTCCATCTTTCTTCTATATTCTTTTGCTAGTATCTTGCATACTTCGTTTGCACTAGGGTTACAGCCCCAATGGTAGCAAAACTTTACTACCAATCAAAATAAAGAAAAACAAGGTCAGGGGTTAGCATAGGTGCATCCTCTTGTTTATTAGCCAATATATATGCACGAGAGAGAGAGAGAGAGAGGAGAGACGTTTAAGAATTCAGAGAAATTCTAACTTAAACGCTGTCTACGACTTCTATTGTCAACAGATCACATTTTTTTTCCATTCATCAAATTAACTAAACATCAAGTGCAGTTATCTATCCCCTCTAACCTCCACCTGCACTCCCCCAAGTCAACCAAGCAGTTATTGGACTTGTAACCTCATGACGGAGATTCCAAATATTACTGTTAGGTTATCCCCTTAAAACATCAGTATTAGAGAATAAGACCACTAGACAATAGCCAAAATAGGCAACTGATGTCGACAACAGCAAGCACTGTCTTTATTTTACACAAAGTCCTGCGAGTTGGTACCAGATCTAAAAAATTGAGGTTGATGCCATTAGCAAAAGCCATTACAAATAGGAAGGTAAAATTCAATTGAAGCAGCAGAAAACGAGCAAAAGAAGCAAAACAATCCGTATTTTATGATTATGAAAAATATAAATCTTTGCGATTTCATCCCTTCAAATTCAGAACAAGGCACACCACAAAAATGTCCAGACAAAAATCATGACACATATCTAGATGCCTCATGAAGAAAATAGAAGCTGCAAATTTGGCCGAAAAATGCAGCACTATTTCCTCATTTTGTCTGATAAGAAAACCAATTTCCCTCTTTTCTTTTTGCCTTTTTTAGTTTGGACTGGCGATTTTAGATAATTGCAACTGACAAAACAACATGCACAATCCTTAAAGCAGGAAAAGTTTATTGTTCCATCTAACCTTTAAAGTAGTAAAGAAAAACTCCCCAGGAGCTAGTTGCAGAAATCGTACACCCTGTACTTTAACTGGAGCTTCAAGAACCATAATAAGTTCCTTCGAAAATGCGAAGCATCCCAAGATAGCTCCTCCAACTGCAAAAACTGACACAAATATCCTCTGGCGCAGCTCTTCAAGATGATCAAATATACTCATTTCTTTATCATCTGGAAGGAGCTCTTTACTTGGATACAGGAAATTATAGATTGCACTTCCTTCAGTATCTTGACCAAAGTTTTCTTGTGAGCTGTCAAGCATATCTGTAATGTTCGTAATAATTGATATCAGTACTTATTTGAACACGTATGAATTCAAATACAGTGATCAAGACCATAGTTTTCAAATTGAGATTCGATTCCAGAATCAGAATTCTCTTTTAGAATCGAGAATCAAGAATTGAATCGAATTGTAAGATTCAGTGTAACTTTTCAAAATTAATTAAGAATAAAATATATACATTCATGTATATATTTGTACCTGCAAATGTATGTATAAGATCTGTGTCATTTTGCATGAAAATTGAATCGAATCGTAAAATTTGAATAGTTAATCATAAGATTCTAATAACACCGGTCAAGACATAGATAAGACTAAGAGCTATTACACAGCTATAGATATAGCATGTTTCTATCACAAACATATACAAATTTAGGTCTTTACAGAAATTGCAGATTGTAGAAAGTTGCATATATAGTTTCTTGTAACTGATAAACACGTTTGAGTTGTGATCATTCATAATGTATGTTTAAATCAAACACAATTTACAAACAATTAGATTGTCATTAAACAAGAATACAACCAAGCATGATCCTTTAATTTCACTGCTCACAATGTTAACCACAGCTGAAATACACTCTTCTTTTCATCAAAGCAGTTAAATATAATTCTTAACACTAATGAGTACACCAAAATAGTGTTCATAAACATATTTTCATCATAAATCAATCAAAGAAAAAAGAATTAGCTAAAAGTTTCAATTCACAACGAAAAAAAGAAAAGCAAGTTCATATAATATGTTCTTACCAGGCCTATCCTCAAGAGCGGAGCTAGTAGTAGGTGAATCCAACTGCTTCTCGCCAATATCATCATCAACAGCAGCGAAACAAACGACTTTATTGAAACCTCTCGTGTTAGGCGAAACATCGAGTCTCAATCTCCCTCTCCTTAAAGAAGAAGAAAAAGAAGAATTATTGTTGAATTGCAAAGAAGCTGGTTGCTGTTGGTGGTTTTTAATAGAATCAAAGCACCGATAGAAGCAGCCATGGAGCTGCAAATGGGGGATGAGAGCTGTGGTTGTGGTACCCATTCCTCACTATTTTGTTCCCGCAAATAAAAATAAAATAAAATGGAAAATTATGAAAATGGTTGCCGTTGGTTTTCCACAGGAGCGTGAAGGAGCAATCTACACGGTGGTGAATGATTGGCTCTCATTGTTACAATCTCTTCTGGGTGATTGATATTTTCAGAGTTTTCAATTTGGGCGCATTTTAGCTAAATATAACGGAGATTGCTATTCGGTGCCATTGGCATAGGATTGCTTGACGTGAAAAGATAAATTAATTTTTTAAGTGAAAAATAAAATAAAAATTGATAAATAATCAATTTGAATGTTACATTTTTTTTTATTTATTCCGCCGTCGAATAAGACCGCAGATTACACAAAGTGAATATAAAGTTCTAAAAATTGATGAATTCTTGCAACAAATTGGTAAGAATTCTTATTGTATAACTCTTTGCCACAAATTGGTAAGAACTCAACACTAACAAACTCTTACAACAAATTAGTAAGAATTATTATTGTAAAACTTTTGCGACAAATTAATAAAAATTCAAACTCTTGTGACAAATCAGTAAGAAATCTTGTTGTCAAACTATTGCTATGGAAAGGACTCGACAAACTCTTGTGAGAAATTGGTAAAAACTCTTATCATTAGAAAGATAAGAAACTAATCAATTAGTATAAAAAATTGATAAAAACTCTTATCACTTAAATCACTCGAAATTGAAACTTAGGTTAATAATAGCTCGTAAAATAAAGCAATTAGATTTGAAAAGACAAATGAAAATAGTATACTTTATAAAAGTAAATAAAAGAGAAGCAACTAAGTTTGGCTCGATGGGAGTGGTTTCAACTGATTAAACAATTCTCAAAGCATCTCAATTCTAATTCAGAAGAGCCTTAAACCATTTCTATCAAGCACCTCTAGCAAACCAAATCGAAAGTTTGGTTTTGATCATCTACACAAGCAGAAGTAGTAGTCATTGTCATCTTTGAGGTATCTTCTTTTTTGGATGTTTGACATCGCAATATCTTATTCTACCTCTCTTTTCTTCATTCATGTAGTCTGAACGATAGCCAATTTTCATTATAAAAGTCGACATATGTAAAAGAAAGAGACATATTATCCATGGAGTGTGATTTGACAATGTAGGTTGGATATGTGAAAAGATAACTCCCGCTAGATTAAGCAATCCCTGATAATAAGACAATGGTTTACACAAAAAAAAATAGATGACTAAGAAAATGTAAAGAAGAAAGACATTAAAAATGGTGGCTTAACTTGACCATTTGAACACATTATAAAGAAATTTATGATGATCTAAAACTAGTGACGGAGCCATGAATTAAAGTTAGGGGGGCAAAATTAAAAAACTTTGTTATTTTAAATGGTAAAATAAAAAAAAACATTAATATTTTATGAGTGATTTTTTTAAAAAAACTTCTTACATGCTCACTTGGTGAATGGTAATCTAAGGAAAGGCAGAATGTTGTTCTATGAGATGCTGAGCAAAGGCCAAATGTCTACTGTATTCACTTACACTACATCGATTCATGTACATGCACTAAATGGGTATTTAGAGATGGCAACCACGTATTTCTCTGACATGCAAGAGAAAGGTGTTACACCTAATGTTATCACCTATAATACTTTTGCAAAGTAAGCAGAATGGATTAGGCTTACAAGTATTTCATGGAGATGGAAGAAAGAGAAATTCTTCCTAATAAGTATAATTACACTATGTTAATAAATGAAAACTACGACATGGGAAATTGCCAGGAGGCTTTTAGATTATATAATCAAATGCTAGATTGAAGAATCCAACTAGATTATTGTACTTACAGTGTACTGTTGAAGCAATTAGACAAAGACTATAAAAAATCAAATTGTTCAGCAAATTGAGAGTTTAATAAATGATAGTGATTAAATATTAATGGAAGCACTTTATTACTTTATTATTAGAGGTTTAGGTTTCTTGAGTGGTTGGTGAAAGAAGCTTTCTGAAGCATTCATGCACCATTCAATACATTCACTTGCATTATTAATCAAGTTCGTTCTTCCTTTGATTTCTGATAACCAAGAATATGTTATTCATTCAGGTGAGGAAGTTAGGATGGAAGTTGTTGTCTTGCTTGAAGGAAAATGCCATTAGCCCCTTCTCCTTAGCCACTCCTATGTATATATACACATTTGAGAATTAGAGGGAAGTGAGAGGAGGATGTGGTAGCAAAGAATCGAGCCACTATCGCTAGAAGATCTACCCACATCTCAACAATTCAATTATGGGGAGAAATCTTCGGGAAGTTATAGGAGTCGTTATCTATCAATTTCAATTTGCATGTGGTGTGTTTATTCATAAGTTGCATGCTTTAATAACCTTGTTAGAATTTTTTGCCATAGATGGATTACAAGATAGAGTTGCTGATCTGTCAGTGTAGTGATTCATAAAGTTAGGACCTGCAACTGACTTTTATTAATTGATAACATGGAGGAACTAGCAAAACTTAGATCCTCCTGCTCAGGTTATTACTTCAAATATCAAATTATACTATATTAGTTAACAACAAGTATACAGATGAAATTCAAATATGTTCAATTTTTTGATAAATCCCTCAAAATATATTGCATTTTTTATTCTTTTCAAAATTTTGAAGCAGGATAAAAGGGAAGGAGGTGTTTTGTCTTTTTGCACTACTTAAATTGTTATTATATTTTGTTATGCATTTATTAATTATTTTTTCCCATAACACAAAGCTAGATATGCTAGTCAATCAATGAGCCAGTGACTACTAAAACTTTGCAGCTCAGTTATATAGCATGTCCATATTCAGACTACAACATCTTGATTTTGTACAGGAAAAAAATGTGGAAGCATCTTTTGTTCGTATGTCCTAATGCCAATGTGCTAATCGCTACGTGCTTTCACTGAATTTTCGTGCTTTATAATATTACTTCTCAACTATATATCTACACATGGCATGCCTGTTGGCTAAAAGCTTTTGTACTAGCGTTATAGATAACAATGATTTTGCGCAGCCAAAGAGGTGACATATGCATGTGGGGAAGAAATGGTGAGGGTGAAGTGAATATGCTAGTAATTCACTATAGCACAACAGACCAATTGGGCCTTATCAACTAAATTCATCATGGTGTAGAAAACATTTGTTTAACTTCTAAAAAATTATAATTATGCATTCCAAAGTTACTGTGGCTAGAAATTTGGTCTTGTGACTTCACTTTGTTAACATGTATTTGTACTGATGGGTAGTTGACTCATTCCTCTTTCTACTGATATATTTAAACTAGTGAGTCAATAACCAATGATCAATGCATGCATTTAACGGCAATGGCATATTTTGAAAAATTAAAAACTGGATTTTGTTTGAAGTAACTTAATGGTGCTAGTGTTGGAATTTGTATAGAGGCTTGATTCTAAGAACTTCATTGCAATATGTAGATCTTGATTCTTGAAAAGGCGCAAGCAGGGAATATAATTGGTAAATTTAGGAGGCTCTTTTTTTATTTTTTTTTAAGATAAAATTCAAATCATATTAAGAATAATAGATTGGTAAGAAGCACTGAGGAATGGTATCCCAAACCTAAAATCTATAATACCTATAGGAAGCTCTAGCTAGAGTATGAGCTCCGATATTATCTTGTCGTCAAAGTCATCTAAAAGACACATTAGATCTTTGTCTTAATAAATTTCTACAATCCTGAATAATAATTCCTAACTCCAAAAAGTCTAAAGAAATAGAAAGCTAATTATAAATCAAACATTGAGAATCTGTGAAAATGCATCTCGGCTTAAGGAAATTTTATTGGAGCCATTGAAGTCAGTTCCGCTTAGCAAGAGTTTCAACCACTTAGGGTTCATTAGAGTGATCAAACACCCTTGAAATGGCCTATAAAAACTCCCCTTCTATGTTTTCCATCACCAACCCAAAGCCACCATAGTGAAGATCACTGAAAATTGCTCCATCTGTGAATGCATGCCATCCTTGAAGCTGAAGGTTCAGAATCATTAGGGGATATGATAAAAAACTCAGCCCTTGTCGACTTGTGTTGGACACCCTATGTGCAGGAGCTGGATGATGCTTCCTATCATTGATAGTTGGCTTGTTCATGGCATTCGCCACTCCTATCTCATATTATTTGCTTAAAGGATTAATAGCTCCGTGTTCCATTGCTATTACCTCTATATTACATTGTTCCTCAATTGCCAGATTTTTAACGCTAGAGTAACCACAAGAGCCACCTTATCCGCATCAAAATTTTTAAAAACCTACAAAATAAAATCGTTAAAAGAAAACACTTCCAACAGGTCCTCCAAACCACTCCGCCTCTAAAATTCCTTTATCTTATCACATCTCAAAAAGATATGGTTTATATCTTCCTCCAAATTACACAAACAACAAATTTTTTCAATCCTAACCCTTCTCCCATGGAAGCCCACTTTGGTTGGAATAACCCCTCTCAACACCCTCCATAAGAACTCTCTCAATTTTGGAGGAACCTCTACCTTTTAAATCTGCTTCCATTTGTCTGCATTTAAGCATTCTCCTCCCTACCCCAACACCCTTAAACTAAATGTCACGCCCTGACTCTAACCACTAGAGGAATTGTCCGTTTTAGATCAAGTCAGCTCCATCCTATACTGGATTGACAAGACCTACATGGTTTTGCCCTGCAGGTGAAATGGAAACTTCCCAATAGGTCACCCATCCTAGGATTTTTGCTAAACGAGCACGGTTAACTCTAGAGTTCTTCCAACTCTGTAAGTCATTCCACCAAATAACGCCTCTAATAATTAGTTTCTCCTTTTTCGATATATGATCCTATTCATTCATGCGTCTCACATTCCATTATCCTATCTAGCTTGTCATCCTAAAAGCTAGCCAGAAGTTCTGCTATACCTGCCCTCTTAGGATCACTTTGTCGGGTCCAGTAAGATCGCTTTGTAGTCGACATGTCATAGGCCCATCAGCTTCCACGTGGTTCATCCTTGAACTATACATCTACTAAAAGGGGTCAGACTCTAATACCAAATTGTCATGCCTTGACTCCAACCACCTAAGAAATTTTTCGCTTTGAATTAAGTCAGCTTCATCCCATACTGGATTGGCAAGACCCTCACAGTTTTGTCTTGCAGATGAAGTGAGAATTTTTCAGGAGATCACTCATTCTAGGATTTTCACTAAATGAGCACACTTAACCTTGGAGTTCTTCCAACTCTCCAAGTCATTCTACCAAAAGACACCTCTGATGATTAGTTTTTCTCTTTTTGATATATGATCTAATTCATTTCTATGTCCTACATTCCACTACACTAGCTAGCCTATCATCCTAGAAGCTAGCCAAGAGCTCTGCTCTACCCTCCCTCTTAGAATCATTTGCCAGGTCAGGTTGTCACACTAAAATAGTATCCCAATTTCACCATGTAAATGCCTTTATCGTCATAATGCTAGATCATCCTATCCTCATTATTACCCACACCTAATGGAATGTTTAAAATAGCTCTAATATCCCGTAAACAAAATCTCCCTATAATTTTTGTCCCATCTCACCTGAAATTATTCTTATCTTTAAGATCACTCACTCTTAGATCCCTTTCTATAAACTGTAAACCCTCCTCCCCAAAGAAAGTATTATCTTTTGGAATCCATGGGTAAGAATGCACCACAATATTATTTCCATTCCCAACTCGCCAGCGGAACCCTTGCTTTAGTATATCCTTAGCATGCAATACACCTTTTCAAATGAAACTAGCATTACTCCTTAGAGAACCATTTAAAAAGTCTTTTTGAGGAAAGTATTTAGCTTTGAGAATCCGATATAAAAGGGTGTTGAGATCAGAAATTAATCTCCACCCCTTGCTTGCCTAGCATAGTGATATTTAAACAATGAAGGTCTCTAAATCCCATACCCACATCACGTTTCTTTTGACACATCCTATTCTAGGCCATCCAATGAAAACCTTTCCCGCACTACCATCTTTTGATTCGCACCAAAACTTATTCATGATTTTTTGCAATTCATTACATAAATCCATAAGAAGAAGGAACACACTCATATAAAAAGAAGGAAGAGCCTAGGCTACAGATTTTAAAAGGATTTCTTTCCCTGCTCAGAGAAAAATTTACTATTCCAATTATTCACTCTACTCCATATTTGATCCTTTAAAAAACTAAAAATTTATTTTTTATTGTGACCAATAAGAGAAGGCAAACCCAAATACCTCCCTCCCTCCAAAGAAGCATACACTCTCAAAACACCAATCACCAAAGCTCTACTAGTATCTCATGTGTTGGGGCTAAACATAATTCCCGATATTTGAAAATTTACAACTTGACCAGAAGCTTCCTCATACTCCTTTAAAATATTTTTCACTCTCGTACTCTACCTTTCATTGGCTTTAAAAAAAAATTGAATCATCTGCAAAAAAAGAGATGTGTGACTCTTGGGCACCTAACCCCAGCCTTAGTCCTATGAATCCAACCTCTTTCCTCAGGGGAGGCTCTTCTGTTATTTAGTTTTAACCATAGTTTTGAATTATTTTCTTGATAACACGTCCTATTGGATCACCTAATAGTTGGAAGATCAAGGAGTTTACGTGACTATGCTTGACTATATTTTGGGAATTTTTTTTGTTGAGTATCGAAAAGCGATGTGGACTGAATTTAAACAATTTTGATTTTGGGTATTGTGTTGGATTGGTAAATTCTTGAACTTTGGGCAAGAAAATAAAAACTCAGGCCTTTGCTCTTCATTGATTTTTCACCATCACATTTTTACTTTCTTATTATTTTAAAAATACTTTGATGGCTTTTCTATCCTTCTCAAGATTTTGTAATTTGATATTACTGATAAAAAAAATTAAAAATAGTGAAGAGAGTCAATGGTGAAATTTTAATTTTGAAATTTATTTACATTTTTGTATATCAAAATAATACATATAATACATATATATATATATATATATATATATATATATATGTGTGTGTGTACGTGTGTATACAGCGACACAAAGCCAAGAATTTAATTTAGAGTGACACAGAGCCAAGAATTAAATTTAGAGAGGGGCAAAAAATTTTAATTTTAAATTTAGGAGGTCTATATAAAAAAATAAACTTTTAAGGCAAAAATTAATAAAGAAAATTTTTTTAAAGGCAAAAAAAAAAAAGGAGGTGGGGGCGATGGCCACCCCTTCCTTCACTTTGTGTGTGTATATATATTCACCCTTCTTGTAGAGTAAGAATAACCCGAATCGAACTAAATAGATAAAATTTGATCATTTAAAGATGTAATTAAAATTAATCTGAGTGTACTTAAACACATCCAATTTTTTAAATAAACTCTTTTTTGATCCAATTTGATTTGAATCTAAACCCAAATTCTAATGTGAGGTGGATATGTGTCACGACCCAAAACCGTGGGCCGGACCGGCACTAGGACCTAGGTAAGCTTAAGGCACCCGAGGCCCGTAGTAAGCCTAAACTATCACAACTTATCCCTATTATCATTTGACTATCGGAATAGTAATCCCATATTATGACATTTTCATAAAACAATCAGAGTTAATAATTTTTGACCCAGCATTTAAGTACTATTCGCAGCCTGGGCCCATATCCATATAAAAATATTTTCTCATACAAATATTTATTTG